>BQNB010100715.1:0-24639 GCA_026074375.1 Tanacetum coccineum
TTAACCACATTACCATTCTGATTTCCAACATTTCCTCGGTTACTAACCTGAGCTAGCATGGCGGGTAAGAGGTTCTGCAGTTGTTGGGCAATGATCGTTGAGTAGTCGGGTGCTCCCCTATTGGCTCACTCTACATTCTCATTAACTCCCTCTACACTCCCATTAGCTCCTATATCTTGGACATTTCCTTGACCATTCAAATCATCAACACGCTCAACATTACCTTCCCTAAGTCTTCTACCCCTTCCACCTCTACCAACCCGTACACCCGTTCCCCCTCCTAATGATTCGGTAGCAGGCCGACCAGCACTTCGGGTCCTTAACCTTGGCGGCATTATTTATACGAGGGAGAACATGGGCAATGTTAGGTAGGCAGGAAGACTCGCATATATATAGAATATCTTACTATATATATAACTATACACATAACACCACCTTACGGTGTCAACATCGATTTGTGTAAACAACATTACTAAGTATGAGTGAGTTGTGATACGCTTATAACTACGTTGGCCATCGTACTTATATTTTCCCAGTCATATTCAATATTGAGCTCACACATTTCAATGACTGACATAACTAAGGCACCAAACCGCGAACACGCAAAAGCAAGCAAAAGCGGAACACCGGGCACATAGATCCTATACGCAACTAAACAACGGATCTTAAGTTATAGTCTAGGCCAATCCACCTAGTTCTTTATAACCTTGGCTCTAATTACCAATCTGTCACACCATGATAATGGCGGAAACGCATGAATGCAACATAATGATCAATCATAACACAAGATACAAAATAGACAAAACTACATTGCATAAGCTTCAAGTGCTATGAAGACCATCAACCTCAAACAACAACTAAAATCCATAATCTCTTACAATTATTCAAATGCCCACACAGGGATCCATAATCCAAACTTAATCCAAAACATACAAATACTAGAATCAAACAACAAGCAAGCAAGACTTCACATGAAAATCCACTCGTGATACTTCTAAGTCTGCTAACACAATAACTAAACTATTCTTCTTTCACTTCACCTGAAAATGATACTCGAATACGTCAACAATAATGTTGGTGAGCTCGTAGGTTTGACCTTAAACCCAAAAGTTGTGCCAATATTTCAACAGTGGACAATAGTGCTATATGACAGTGAATATATGCAAACAATCTAGCATCATCGCTAATCAACAATCCATATGTCACTTACGCACCTAAAGGGCCTACCAGCTGGAGCACTAAAATTAGGGCAGGACCACACACAAACCTGGGTAGGCGTACCCATCCGCTCTAATAATCACACAAATACTAGGTAGGCGTACCCATCCGCTCCAAACAATCATACATCACATAATATTCACATAGCAGTCATAAGCACGTAACTTGTCCCAAAACAAAACCACATTTCGCACAGATCAATTCAAAACATTTCAAAACACATTTGAGTATCATTTTCCCCCAACGGAAAAACAGTAAAAAGTGGGGCTACGAGAACTCACCTCAAGCAAGTCTTTAGCAACCAAATCTCAATCACACAAGCAAATGCAACGACGCCCGCACACGACCTAGTCCAGTTAATGTCCCAATTTAATCATCCAATTCCAAAACAATCTTCACGTTTGATGCATAGAGTTTAGACGCGTTGTACAATTACTCACAACAATTTAGTGGTGTGATGGTTGACGACATATCCCAACAATCATATCAATCCCATTACTCAATAATACATACTTATACTATTTAGAGAAAATAGATAAGTAATATAAGTAAATATTTATAATTAATAATTATAAATATATCTCGATAAGTCCATTCGGTAACCTTAGTCACCTCAAAATAATCATATTAGAGTTGAAAATGAAACGTTTACTCATAGTAAACATATTCGAGAAGTTTCGAGAAAAATTATATTTTTTGTCTTTTAGTGAATTTATTAAATAATTAAATAATATTTTATTATTTAAAATCAAAAATTCATGTTTATAAGGAATATTTCTAAGTATAACACTGTTGCGTGTATTTATTAAAGTGATGGTCCATTAATATTCCGGCTTGTATAAGTAAAAAAGTGTTTACGGGAATTTAGTTAAGGCTAGTTGGGCCTTGTTGTCGGGCTCAAGCCCATTTGTATTATGAACCGGCCCAACTCAAAGCCCACAAGAATAGTCCTCTTGTAAGCTATTTAAAGCCCTCTCCAAGTGGGAGAGGGTGTTGCTTTCTCTTTTTTCTTTTGTGAAACAAGTAACATTTTTCTTCTTTTTTTACTTTCTTCTCTAAAAATTATTTTTTTATATTTGTGTTTGATGTGATGAAATACACTTCACTCTACGAGAAGAATAAACCATTCGTTTCATTTTTTGAAGTTTAAAAATGGGAAGATAACTAAATGGAGGGAAACATGTGTATTTATTAAATTAAATTTGATTTTGACACATGCAATCCCTGAACTCAAGTACAATTTCAAAGTTGGTCATTGGCTTGTTTATCAACCATTCTAGTTGAATCTGAATTACACTGTTAGTCCTTTGTTAACCAAATTTCACCGTTAGTTCTTTTAAGCTCATTAATCGTTAACAAGAGTTCAAGTACTTCAAACAAATCAACGATTTTACCAACAATAATTCTATTTTTACGGTTTCTTTTTGATTTAGTGAAATCCCGCAAAATACTCACGTGTTTTCTTGGTTTAATCAAGACTTGTAAAATCCCGTAAACTAGATTTCCATCACAACAACAATCACTTTACCTACTTAAGATCCATGCATATCATTTCACATCACTTTTGCAATGTTGACTCAACAAGACATCAATGCTATTAGAGCACAACGACTTGCAAACACACATGATCCTTTGGCATTAATGGCAAACACTCAAACACCGTTTCACCCAGATCACTTATCACTCATTACCTATATACAACATCCACAACCCAACAACAACTTTGTCCCATAACCTTCATTCAACAACTTTATCAAGAGCAATGTCTTACTAAAACGATAAGTGCACTTCATTTAAGTTCTGGTAAACAAATAACGACTTTAAATGAGGAAATTTCAAATTTAAATAACCAGCTTTCAAAAGAAAAGTCAACTGTTTCTTCTCTTCAAGAAGAAAAGAAAAAGTTGAAGTCTGATTTCAAAATACGCGAAGACGAGCTTCGTGATAAACAAATTCAACTTGAGAATAAGATAAAGGAATTAGATAATGTTTTGGTTAAAATGGGTCAATCGATTCAAACGATGCACATGCTTTCACCTAAGCCAGACTCATTTTACCACACCGAACAGAAAATGGCTTTAGGTTATCAAAATCCTTTTTATCTCAAGCAAGCTCAGCAAAAACAACAGAGTTTGTATAATGGCAAAGTTCTATTAGAAAAGCATGATCCTCCTGCTGTGTCATCATAGTGTGTTTCGGTTTGATCGATAGTTAACACTTCACTCTACGAGAAGAATAAACCATTCGTTTCATTTTTTGAAGTTTAAAAATGGGAAGATAACTAAATGGAGGGAAACATGTGTATTTATTAAACTAAATTTGATTTTGACACATGCAGTCCCTGAACTCAAGTACAATTTCAAAGTTGGCCCTTGGCTTGTTTATTAACCCTTCTAGTTGAATCTGAATTACACTGTTAGTCCTTTGTTAACCAAATTTCAGCGTTAGTTCTTTTAAGCTCATTAATCGTTAACAAGAGTTTAAGTACTTCAAACAAATCAACGATTTTACCAACAATAATTCTATTTTTACGGTTTCTTCTTGATTTAGTGAAATCCCGCAAAATACTCACGTGTTTTCTTGGTTTAATCAAGACTTGTAAAATCCCGTGAACTAGATTTCCATCACAACAACAATCACTTTACCTACTTAAGATCCATGCATATCATTTCACATCACTTTTGCAATGTTGACTCAACAAGACATCAATGCTATTAGAGCACAACGACTTGCAAACACACATGATCCTTTGGCATTAATGGCAAACACTCAGACACCGTTTCACCCATATCACTTATCACTCATTACCTATATACAACATCCACAACCCAAAAACAACTTTGTCCCATAACCTTCATTCAACATGAACTACCTTCAACATCCAATGCAAAATCCTAAAGATATCTCAAATCCCACACCTGCATTAGAAATGGCACTTGAACTCATGGCTAAGGCATTTCAGCTAAACAACACCACACCAACAAACAACAACCAAAGAAGTTCATCAAACCCTTGCTATAGTCAGATTGCAGAAACGGGTATGAATATAGATCAAGACAGATAGATGCTAATGGTTGATGATAATGTTGGGAACCAGTTTAGACAGAATGCAGTACAGAATGTAGGACATTTGGTTGGGCAGAATGCAGTTCAAAATCATGTATTCAGAATGTTGGGAATCAAAATAGGCTTAATGTTGTTCCATGGATTGCAAATCAGCATGGGAATGGAAATGTTGTAGCAACATGGGCTGAGGGTAATAGTAATGGGATTAATGGAAATCTAATAAGGTGTTACAACTGTCAAGGAGAGGGTCATTATGCCAGCAACTGCACAGTAAAGCCAAGGAAAAGGGATGCTGCTTATCTTCAGACACAACTACAGATTGCTCAAAAGGAAGAAGCAGGGATCCAACTCAATTCTGAGGAATTTGATTTCATGGCTGCTGTAGGTGCCTATGATGAGATTGAGGAAGTAAATGCGAACTGCACTTTAAAGGATAATTTGCAGCAAGCATCGACATCGGGTACTCAGACTGACATCGCTCCCGTTTATGATTCAGATGGATCAGCTGAGGTACACCATTATGAAAATTGTTATGATAATGATATATTCAATATGTTTACTCAAGAAGAGCAGTATATTGAGCTACTCGAGCCCATTCCTGAACTACACCAAGTACAACGGAATGATAGTAATGTCATTTTTGAGGTTTCTAATGTAAAACAAGGTGGGGAAACAGTAGAACAACATCCTGTAATTGTTGAGGAAACACATACTTATTTTGAATCATTATATAATAATGTAGCAATTGAAGTTGAGAAAGTCAACACGGTCAATCGCAAGTTGAGAGAAACTAATGCTAATTTAACAACTGAGCTTGCTAGATATAAAAATCAAGAAAAGTGTTTTGAAATTAGTCAAGAAAAATATGACAAACTTGAAAGGTTATCAAAATTATATTTATCAAGAGCAATGTCTTACTAAAACGATAAATGCACTTCATTTAAGTTCTGGTAAACAAATAACGACTTTAAATGAGGAAATTTCAAATTTAAATAACCAGCTTTCAAAAGAAAAGTCAACTGTTTCTTCTCTTCAAGAAGAAAAGAAAAAGTTGAAGTCTGATTTCAAAATACGCGAAGATGAGCTTCGTGATAAACAAATTCAACTTGAGAATAAGATAAAGGAATTAGATAATATTTTGGTTAAAATGGGTCAATCGATTCAAACGATGCACATGCTTTCACCTAAGCCAGACTCGTTTTACCAAACCGAACAGAAAATGGCTTTAGGTTATCAAAATCCTTTTTATCTCAAGCAATCTCAGCAGAAACAACAGAGTTTGTATAATGGCAAAGTTCTATTAGAAAAGAAACATAAGGCAAATGTCAAGAAATCAAAAAAGTCACGATCCAAAGAAAGTATTACTTCACCTAGCAAACCTAGATCTTTCCTTGTAGTTACCAACTGGTAGAATTTTTGACCTTTGTGGAAAAATAACTTCATCCAGTAACACCGAAAGTGAGTTTGACACATCTGTATGTGATAATGCAAGTGCTTCTAACCCTTAGGAACCTACAAATAAAGGGTTTCCTAGCTTTACTTCTTTTCTTGGCAGGTTTTTGAAACTCCTGAGGCAGAATTCATGTATCTATCCGCTAGCTTTCTTCTGAGTACGTCTAGGGATGGCTTATGTACACCTCAGTGCATAACCCGAGCTTCAAATAAAAGGGGTGTGTACGCTTCAGTGCACTTTACCTTAAAAAGAAGAGAAATCTTCTTGTTTTCAAAACAGTTGAACATAATTTTTCAAAATCTTTCAAAATTCTGTGTTCAACACTCTCTTCTTATGTCACTTTTAAAATTCGAATCATTTTTTATAAGTAGATCATTTTTTTGAGAGGGAGCTTTTTGAAAACCAAGTTTTAATGCTTTTATACACATTCTCTCATATATTCTTTTGTGTGTCTAAAACATTACACAACTGTAAATATCTATGAGAAAACCAAGAAAAAGAAAATATAAAATTATAAAACCTATAAAAACAAAATACAAAATCAAAACTTTCAAAAATACCAAAAAGAATCTTCTCCGACATGTCTCTCGACAATCGATAACATTTGCGCATCTAGAAATGTTGATAAATATTAACACAGGTGAATAAATGAAGTTCGAGTGAGAGTTTCAAATGCTTTCAAAACATGTCCTTTCAAATTTTCCTCTACGACTTCTAAGTAAATGTCAGCTTAGGACTCGGGCCCCTAAAGAAAGGAAAATGTTTATTTATGTACATTTATCCTAAACAACGGGAAGTTCATATCTTCTCGGTCTTGAGCAAAGTCATATAAACATTTAAAGTTTTGAATGCTCAAGAGAAGTACTAAGGAAAATGATGGTACATAAGATATATTTCACATATTTTCCTGTTGAGCACAATTTTTCAAGATATTTTCAAAAAGAAAATTTCAAATTCTTTCAAAATTGTGTGCTCAACAAACTCCCACTCCAAGTTTTCAATCTATTCTATAATTGAGGGGGGGGTATAATAAAATGATTCATTCTGCATGCACTCCTGTTCTCCCAAGACTTAGTTAGGATCATGTTGAATTACCGGATATTGACTTGTTTTTTAATTCATTAATTGTCAAAAATTGTCACCACATATGCAATTTTTGAGGGGGAAAATAATGATTAAAATATGATCAATACGGATTTAATACTGGATACGACTTCCAATCTTAAAGTTCAAACCTAAACCTTGAAAGTTCAAAACTCTTTCATAATTGGTGCGCATATTTTGTAGGGAGCTTTTTAGGTAACTCTAAAAAACTCTGCAATGTGTCATAAATGATTTCACAACACGTTTGATTGATTTTCCAAATGGTTTTATGGATCTTCATATCAATACCCTAAGACCGTCCAGCTGTTGGAGCTCAAGTAGTTATAAAGGCTGATTAAGGTTAGGTATATTCTTTCCATGATCCAGCCAGAACCAGAGGGATCTACCTAGGAACACTCTATTAGATAGAGTAGAAGTCCTAGGTATGATTGAAAAAAGAAGTAAAGTGAGATCAGGAAGAATGTTATCCAAGGCATGAGTTATCACTGAAACAATCCCAACAAGGTGATAATAAGGACGCAATGGTTTAACATTGAAGGGGTTGAAGAATTAAAAAATAATTGCAAGGATAAAGTGTGAAAAGAAAGAAGCCCTCCATACAACCTTAGGCAAAAACCAGGTCAATGCATAATCTATCGGTAATCACAAAGATGATTTTGATATTGTAGAAAAGTCATCATGGACCCAGTGATGCAAGGCACAACCTATCCCTGCTACTCAGGCTTCTCGTAAAAGAAGTTTGTTTCATTTCTCACGGAGATCAACATGTTTCTATCGGATTTCTCATTCTGAGATCGTTGATATTGAAAAGGTGGCAGTCCGCTTCAGCCTTCGATTACCAAATAACAAATGTGCACTTATAGAGTCTAGAGCCAGCGAGATCCATCAAAAATCTCACTAGGACATAAATTCCAATATATAAAATATCGTACATCATTATACAACATTTGTTATGAAAGAGTCCTACGCATTATCCTTGTGGTAATTGCCAGAACATTTAGAGTGATACTCTTTAGTATTCATAGTGATGAATGAAAATCCTTCTAGAGTCATCATCAAACAGCTCTGCGATAGGTGACTTGCGAGATTCTAAATGAATTAAGCTTGTGTCACTGGATATCGATTTTGGTCCAGTATATGAATTGACTACTCAATCAGAAAGATAGTAACTATCTGATTCACTTTTACCGTGTTGTCTGCTTTGAGACGCTCTAGTAATGAGAACGGTTAGTGCAGCTGCAAAACCCTATTAAGGAGATTTTTTTGAATTCTACCGGATCACAGGCAGTATTTATACTGATTAACGGGGAACCGTAGTTATTACAACCGTATTCGACGAAGTGACAAAGACACTTTCGTCCCATGACAGTTATCACTAACCATACTTGCAGGTATTCCCGATGGTCACAAGCTTCTAGATCATGTCGAGTCAGATTCATGACCTAATGCTCAATCGACAAAGATAAATACATATGAAAAGCTCAAGACAGTGTGTCAAAAGTTCTCTCGCAATCTTTGATGTACAAGCACTTCCTCAAAAGAATATTTTCGACAAGATTGTCAGATAATAACTAAAATATATCTTACAAGTGGATCAAGTACTAATCCTACCATTATGTGGTACAAGTAATCATGTTTAATAAAATGTTAAGGAAGATTGTTAGCAAGCTTTCTGTGGAGTCTGATAGAACTCCTTAGATCGTTTAAGCTCAGTTTGATTAGAACTAATATCTAGGATTAACAATAACAATGATAACAATGTGCATAGCGGAATTAAATAAAGAACATCAATGTTATTTGAATAACGTATTATTATCATACTTTCCCACCAAGCTTAAATCTATATGATAGTAAAGATAGTGTTACCACCAGTAACAGGATCAAGGTACCTTGATCTGAGTCAACACCTACACAAACTAGACGTCTACATCTTGAGATACACACATATGTTTTTCTCTATTTTGTGTGTATAAACTACACGCCTAATGATCTCTTTATATACTAGAGATATTAGGTTTACAAAAGGATAAACATAAATCTTTTAAACATTTAACTTGATCTTCTGTTATCTTTATCTTCTTAAGGAGATCTTCCAGAATCTTCATATTTCTCCTACATCTTGTAGAATTCTTTAATGACGATTTTGATCCTTTTGTTTCATTCTTTTGTTCTTTTGTCTCATCAAATCCATAATTCCCAACAATCTTCCCCTATTTGATGATGACAAAACAAACATGTTCTTGTACGAACTTCATCATAAAGCCTTAATAAAATCAAAGCTTCCCCTGAAGTTGAGATCATGGATCTCCCTGAATGAAACAAACTTCCCCTTAAGTAGATTTCCTTTGTACCATGCCATGTCACCATACATAATAAGCTGTAAATCATATCTAGTAATCTTTATTCCCCTTTTTGTAATCATCGAATAGGGATCTTCTGTAGATATACAACTTGGATCATAACAGCTACAAATCATATACCACAACTACTAATCCAGCCTTCCAATACTCAAATTGCCCTCCATGACGCACAATTATGAAAAATGAATCTGAGCAGTAGAAATTTAAACTAGCAGTAGTAATAAAGATCAGTAGTAGTAACGAAACCTTTTACTTCAAGTGGTGCATGAACATATCCTGATGGTTAAACATTTTGTCAATAAGCTTCCCCTAAAACCTATATGTTAACCATTTCTTGAATCTTCAATTCTGTAAGCTCTATGTAATGATTACTGGTATTCGCTATTTGATACATATCTTTTACCTTGAAAAACGAACCAAAATGACCAAAAATATAATTAAAATGGCAAATATATGTTTGTTTTTGTGTTTGTATATGTGCAGGTACGGATATCAAGAAAAAGACAAAAATAAAGACAAAACCGGACAGAACCGAGCACGGGATCGAAAGGAGCGCGAGAAAACGAGTCCAAGGTTGCTTTCGGATTTTATTGAGCCAGCCCGTAACCCGTTTAATGGGCCGAACCAGCCCATACTTAACTTAAGCCCAAAAGCCCAAATTCTATTTATTGGTCGCAAGATACAAAATAAGAATATGTTGAGATTTGGAATGCATGTCACGAGCACTATTAAAAGAATTGGATGACTTTTTATGCTACTAACTCAAGTGCGGTTGAATTAATTCCCAAAGAACACGTGCAAACGCACTAAAAATTAAAATGGAGAGCAAAGTAAAATGGACACGTGGCGGGTAGAATTGATATCACTTGAATTCATTTCTTTTGCTACTACCTAAATCGACGTACTAGATTTATGGCCGTAGCAATTAGCGGATGAAAAGGCACGTGGCGCATGCTCAACGGTGGATTTAATTCTTTGCAATTCCCAATCCGTGTGACACTAATTCCAGCTCAATGATTGGATAATAATCATTCAATGATTGCTCCAAATTTACAAGATCACCCCTCTCTCACCCTTTATAACCAACACACTCCCCTCATTTTTGATGGATCTAGTTAGAGTTTTTTTTTAGTATAGTTTTTATATTTTTTAGCTTATTTCATAAATGTAATTGCTTATTTCTATTTTTTTATGCTTATTGCATTCAACTCTTGTCTCAAGCTTTTTAATATGATTAAATAAATTTAGTTTGAGGTTGATTAAATATTTCGGTTTGCTTATCTCGTGCTTAATCTTTCGGACTATTTTCTTTTTCATGTTGCTTATTCTATAAGTTTATTTTTTTTAGTTATTTAAAAGCTCTTGTTATCTTATATAAAAATCTTTTAAATACTTTATGTGTGTTAATTTGAGCTAAAATGGTGTAGATCGAGTTTTAGTATGCATATGTGCTTATTCGATTTTGTTACTAATGAAATTGTTTATTAAAAATAAATGATCTCATAATTGCTTACGAACGTGTTTGATTAATTTTATTTTGAGTATGAATTTATATTTTGTTTTGTTGTGTTTTTGTTTCCTAACAAATTGTGTATTTATTTGAGCAACTAGATCAAATTTATCATAAGCTTAAAATCTTCTAGGACAGTATTTCGTTAGAATTAAAAGTAATTTATTGAAGTTTAGTTGTTTCGATTAAACACGTTTAGTTGATTTAAGATGCGTGCTTATTTTATGTGGCTTATTTTTGATAGTTTCGATTTAGCTCTTTGGCTCGATTATTGCTATTTGAATTAGATCTCGTCTAAATATGTTTTGATCTCAGTTAATACTTTATCACTATGTCTGATTTTATTCATTAGGCTAGTAGAATTAGTAAGTAAGTTGCATTAGGATTATTTAGGAATATTGCATTATTCGTTGGTTTGTTAGTATAAATTTAGAACTGTGTTTTAGTTTGTAAGATCATTCTTGGGCCACATTTAGCTTGAATTTGTTTTGGGCTTTATGGCGTAATTTTGATAGAATATATGTGGGCCGAATTTGGTTTGAATTGTGCCTCGTTGGATTAGGATAGCAAAACAGGAAACAAAATTTTGTTAAATATGAAATGAAAATTGAAGTAACAGTTAACAGTTGCTTGTTTAATTTGTTGCCTTTGGTACCGGTCAACTCACGAGGCGAGGAGCTTAAGGGTTTATTTAGCTAGACCGACTTTGATTAGTTGTTTTAGTTAAATAAATCGGGTGATAATCGTTTAATTGCGGGTCTCCAATTCGGTTTCATTTTCTACTCCTTTTTCAATTAATTAGTGTAGTTTTATTTTATTGTTTTATTTTATGTTTTTTTTTCTATTTGACTTATGCCATGCTTAGTGTAGCTTTATTTTTAAATGCTTTGTCTAAATTCATTATGAGTAGTGAGTAGTTTTATTAATGCTTGTTAAGTGATTAGTGGAATTGTGATTTAAGTGTGGATTTGAAAAAGGTTTAATTAATTAATAATTTTGATTATTTAAGATTCGAGGTTTAAATATTTTAAGGACAAAATCCAAAAAATTAGTTAAACAACTTATCTAGAAATTAATACCTTTTTAAGAGATTTTTGTCAATATAAGCCAACGTTGTGAGATAACTATCTTTTCTAAAGACATTAATTCGTTAATTAACCTTAATTCACACTTAATGAACTTTTCACATCACTTAGCAAGCATTTGCATCTTTATTATTTTTTTAGATCAATTTTAATATAATCTTGTCGTTTTAATCTTAGAATTAATTTTAGTTTAATTTTTAGTATAAAACCAAAACAAAAACTTATATGCTATTCAAGCTCGATTTACAACTCGAACGTAGATTTCCATTCACCTCTCGTCGAGGAAACGACCCGGGAGGTTTTTGATAATTGCTTTGGTTAAAAGTGATTTTCTAGAACCCGACGGAAAATACTATACTATACTATAATTGTTTCTATCCTTATTATTACTTATATTATATATTATATGTATTGATTTGGACGGATCAATTACTGATGAAGAAAACTAAGTATTACAAACTTGATGCTGAAGTAGAATAACTCAAACTTGTGTCTTATATCTTGTACTATTCACGTGACGTCAAACTTATAAATAAATCTGTGAAATATAAGTAGACCGCAACCTCTTGACAAAAATCCCCATCTTCTATGAGACACACACTAAGTGATAGCAAATGTGAGCATTGAGCACCATAAGTTTGTAGATCACACACCTTTGCTAGATTCGTCAAGTCTTTGTCACAACATTGTAAGCACGAACAAGTTATCTCTAAACGTTGTAAGACGTTTAAGATATGATAAGAACACAAACCTATGAAACTCCACTTCAACTCCAAATAAGTGATAAATAATCCTCTTCGTAATCAATTAAACCAATAAAATACGAGCCTTTAAATCTTTAAACCAAAATCAATCTGTTAGCTTCCCCTTAAACAAAGCATTCTGTTCTATCTGAGATCCAAACCATATGTGTTTTCAAAATATCAAACAATACTAGCAATATAAATTTCATTAAGCCCAAGCAGTATTATCCATTAGGAACAAACCCAGCAGCATAAAGTGCTATTTAAAAATACTCTAGCAAGTAAAACCACCACCCTTTTCCCTGGCAGCACTAATAACCCACGAACAGTACTAACCAAAATATTTCCTACTACTGGCATCATTAACCATATAAGAGCAATATTAACAAATACTTGACAGTAGTAAATGTAAACAAGCAGCATTAATATGTAACGGGCAGCACTAATCCATAACGAATATATCATAAGTTATTATTGAAAGAAAATTCAAATCCTTAAATTTAGGATCATTACCACAACTATTTCCAAAAACCTCGTCAAACCAGATACTCCCCCCGTCCCACTTTTATTGTCCTCTTTTGACTTTTTGAAGTCAATATTCTTCAACTTTGATCTTGAATAATTTTATTTGTGTTATATAATACTTGATACAAAATATATTAATAGATTCGTTTTTAAATGTATTTTCATTAGTATAATTTTCATCAAGTATTATATAACACAAATAAAAATATTCAAGATCAAAGTTGAAGAAGATTGACTTCAAAAAGTCAAAAATTAACAATAAAAGTAGGACGGAGGGAGTACATAACTTGCTCGTCAGAATCATAATCCCTAAAAACCGTTAGTTATGAAGTCTCGGTAAGCATTAAAGGGGTTGAAGAATGAAAAAGAATTGTGAGGATAAAGGGTGAAAAGAAAGAAGCCCTCCATACAACCTTAGGAAGAAACCGGGTCAATGCATAATCTATTAGTAATCACAAAAATGATTCTGATATGGAAGACAAGTCATCATGGACCCAACGATGCAATGCACAACCCTCCCTAGCCACTCAGAATCTCTCAAAATGTTTTTGTTTCATTTCTTACGGAGATCAACACGTTTCTATCGGCTTTCTCATTCCGAGATCGTTGATATTGAAAAGGTGGCAGTCCGCTCCAGCCTCTGATTACCAAATAACAAATGTGCACTTATAGAGTCTAGAGCCAACAAGATCCATCAAAAATCTCTCTAGGACACAAATTCCAATATACAAAATGTCGTACATCATTATACAACATTTGGTATCAAAGAGTCCTACGCATTATCCTTGTGATAATTGTTAGAACATTCAGAGTGATACTCTTTAGTATTCACAGTGATGAATGGAAATCCTGCTTGAGCCATCATCAAACAAGCTATTGGTAGGTGACTTGCGAGATTCTATACGAATTAAGCTTGTGTCAACTGGATATTGATTTTGGTCCAGTATATGAATTGACGACTCAATCAGTCAGAAAGTAACTAACTGATTAACTCTTACCATGTAGTCTACTTTGAGACGTTCCGGTAATAAGAACAAGCAAGTACAGTGAATCTAATGCAATCGTGTTAGAGGATCCAACACTGTGAGCTAGAAACCCTGTCAAGGAGATTCTTCTAAACTGAATCTACCAGATCACAGGTATAGTAGTCATACTGTAAAACGATCCTCACAGAACCGGAGGTTAATGTAACCGAACTTAAGACGAATGACAAAGCCATATTTGTCCATATCTGTTGTTTATCACTAACATTAATTTTCAGGTATAAGTGACTGCGTTACAACCTCATTCCAGCTGAGTCAAGATTCAAGACCTCATGCTCATGATCCATCGATAGAGATAAATTCATGATGAAAGCTCAAGTACATGTTTTCAAGTCTTCCGCAATCTTTAATGTACAAGCACTTCCTTTAAAGAACATCATCGTCAAGATTACTTATGTAGTTCTAGTAATCATGTCAAAGAACATATTGAGGGAGATTGTTAGTAAGCTTTCAAGACAATGAGCATGAGGGTAACGACACATGATCGCAAGGCGGCATAAAGATTCAAGGATAAAGATTCAAAGATCTCAGTAGTCATGACAAATCAAGGCCAAAGACCATAATATCAGTATTTTGTCAAAGTATATCAAGTTAAAGATCAAGATCCATGATCACAAGCATGCAAAAGGAACTTCAAAAGAATTCCCAAGAGAACAAGGTTCCAAGACTCAAGACGTCACAAGAAGTGAAGCCTTATGTGCAATGACCACCCCTTAAGGGGAGATTGTTAGACCTAGTTTTATATAAAGTGATGGTCATTAATATTCCCAAACCTTGTATTAGTCTAGTTAATGATCCCGGGAATTCTATAAGCTAATTGGGCCTAGTTACGGGCTTTAAAGCCCATTAGTTATTAAGCCCGGCCTTGGAAGCCCACTTAAACCCAAGGCTAGTCCAAGTACTCTACTATATAAAGCCCTCTCCTCATGTGGAGAAGGTGTTGCTCATTTTACTTTCATTTAATATGTAGCCATTTTTTTGATATTTCTCTCTCTAAACTCATCTCTCTCTCTCTAGTTTTTCTTTTAATTTTGTGTGTGTATGTGTGTGAATGATAAGTGTAACATAAGAAAATACAAAGGAGGGTTTAGCCTCACATGTTATAAAGGAAGTAAGAAGATAAAATAATCACACAACACATAGACATATTGAATGATTAATGATAAATAACCTTACTTGAATTAAAACATGGATCAAAGGTAGTACAATAGGATTTTGAGGCCCTAAAAATAACATATGAAGCTGCTACAAGGACTAGGGTTCATCTCCCTAAGTTATACAAAGTTATCCTAAAAGTTACACCCTAAAACCCTAAAACGGTTTTGTATATATAGGCATATCGACGTGACGGTGTCGCTTGATGCTTCTGACGCCATCGCCACGTAGATGGTTCTAGATCCACTTTAAGTCGGCTACGTTGTGACGCCGTCGCCAATATCCAGACACCGTCACCAGATAGATCACGACGGCGTCGCTTTATGCCTGCGACGCCCTCTCCACACTCTAAGAATAATACTTCTTGGTAAATCTTGGTACAAGTCTGTAATCTTGTCTGTTTCATCTCCAAATGAGCCCAAGTCACGTGTAATTCCTCTAAATTCCATCCAAGTGCTAAAAATATAAAAACAAACGATTAAGCACATAATTTGGGCATATTTGCGTGATTTAGGGGGTTAAATGACCCCGAAATAGTGTATAAAATGACACCTCATCATTCTTGATGTTAAAAAGTTATGTGTGAATGAATGCAATAAGTGTCTGGAATTTGAGACTAAGCTTCTCAAAAGAAAGATTTGATTGAAAAAGATGTTTACGATAAACTTTTATAAAAGTTTTTCAACACTCGAAAAGCATTGCATTTCTTTGGAATTAACAACTCAACTCAATCAAGAAATTTTTCAAAAGGATAATTTTCATGAAAACCAAAATGCTCCTACATTTAATCAATTATTTAAAATAAATGAATTGAAAGCTCAGTCACAAGAAAAGGACACGGTCATAAGAAAGTTGAAGGAGGATTAAATCTTTGAGTGGAAAAGATAGTGTGAAAAACGTAAAGAAAGACATTGATAAGATTGAAATGATAAACATTGAGTTGGAGCATAGCGTGGCAAAATTACTTTCTGAAAACGAAAATTTAAGAAAAGAACGAGAGCATTTAAAATCAATTTAAAAAGACCAATTTGACTCAATTAGAAAGACATGTGTTCAATCCAACGAACATTGTGCCTCTTTAATTGCTCAAATAAATGAAAAGTGTGTTGCAAATTCAGATTTAAATGCTCAACTTCAAGAAAAGGTTTTTGCTATTGCAGCATTGAAAAATGAATTAAGGAAACTTAAAGGGAAAAATGTTGTCGATACTGCTGTTTCAAAACTTAGTGCCACTATTACTCCAGGAATGTTCAAGCTTGACATAGAACCTATTTCTCATAGACTTAAGAACAATAGGGATTCCCATGAGGTTTATCTTGAGAAGACTATATAAAATACTAACACCCTTCGTGGACTTGTAGAATGCGCTAGAAAACAGAATCCTAGTGAACCTTTATTAGAATCTGCTTGCATGTTTACAAAACACGTTCAAGAATTGTTAGTCTATGTCTCTAAGACATGCCCTAGTTTAAAGAAACCTACTGAGAAATTAGTTGCTGTCACACCTATGAACAAGGACAAAAAAGTTAGATTTGTTGAACCTGTCACATCTTCAAGCAACATTCCCAAGCAGACTGATTCTCTTAAAACCAAAGATTCTAACAAGCCTTTATTGACTTCTACAGGAGTAAAAGCTACTACTAGTGCTAGCGGATCAAAGCCTTTCGGCAATACAAAGAACAATAGGATCACGCGACCACTAAGTAGCAATCAGAAGAGTAAAGTAGAAGAATACCCTAGGAACGTTAAATCTAATTTGAATAAGAAGATTCTGTCTCTGAACCTATCAGTATTGCACATATTAAGCATTCTGTGAGAAATGCTAAGTTTGAATCTATTTGTGCTATTTGTAACAAATTTTTGTTTGATGCTAATCATGATATGTGTGTTATTGATTATGTGAATGATGTGAATGTGCGTTCTAAATCTAAGTCTAAAAGAAATCAAATGAGAAAATTATGGAAACCTACAAGTAAGGTGTTTAATGAAACTGGATATAGTTGGAAACCTACAGGTAGGACCTTCACTATAGTAAAAAATAAGTGCCCTTTAACTAGGATCACCTCCACTAAAGTAGTTCCTACTAAGGAAACCAATAACAAATAAGTTCTTACACCAACTTAAGGAATCATCGTTTACAGTAGGAGACAGTAGCAAAGTTAAGATTGTAGAATCTAAGACTTCTAACACTAAGGAACCCAAACAATCTTGGGGATCCACTATTTCTGATGTTCCGTCTTCTTCTCTTAACGATTGCAGGTTTTCTAAATTGTTCTGTGGTATTTGGACTCTGGATGCTCCAAGCATATGACTAGAAATCGCTCTTAACTCATCAACTTCGTCAGTAAATTTTTGGGTACCGTCAGATTTAGGAATGATCATATTGCTAAGATAATGGGTTATGGAGACTATCAAATGGGAAATGTTACAATATCTCGGGTTTACTATGTGGAA
Organism: Tanacetum coccineum; assembly: GCA_026074375.1. NCBI lineage: Eukaryota > Viridiplantae > Streptophyta > Magnoliopsida > Asterales > Asteraceae > Tanacetum > Tanacetum coccineum. Next base: position 17,717 of record BQNB010100715.1, read on the forward strand.
GGGTTAGGACATAACTTATTCTCCGTGGGACAATTTTGTGATTCTGATCTCGAAGTAGTTTTTCGCAAACACTCATGCTTCATTCGTGACTTAGAAGGTGTGGATCTACTCAAGGGATCAAGGGGGTCAAACCTATACACTTTGTCTATGGATAATTTGATGTTATCCTCTCCTATATGTCTCTTGTCTAAGGCCTCAAAGACCAAGTCTTGGTTGTGGCATCGAAGATTGTCTCATTTAAACTTCGACTATACCAATTCTCTTGCCAAACAAGGTCTAGTCTAAGGTCTTCCAAAACTAAAGTATCAAAAAGATCATTTGTGCTCTACCTGTGCTCTTGGTAAAAGCAAGAAGCACTCCCACAAACCCAAATCCAAAGACTCCATTTAAGAAAAATTCTATCTGCTGCACATGGATCTTTGCGGGCCAATGAGGGTTCAAAGTATCGAGGGGAGAAAATATATACTGGTTATCGTTGATGATTTTTCTCGTTTTATATGGGTGAAATTTCTACATTCAAAGGATGAAGTTCCAGAGTTCGTAATTAAATTCCTAAAAATGATCCAAGTTCGTCTGAATGCATCCGTTCATAACATCAGGACTGATAATGGCAGCGAATTCGTCAATCAGACACTGAGGGATTACTACGAAGAAGTCAGAATCTCACATCAAACATCAGTTGCTCGCACTCCACAACAAAAAGGAGTTGTCGAAAGACGGAACCATACTTAAGGGATACGGCGAATCTTGCGCAGACTTCACAAGAAGAACGTGTTTTGAGCCAATTCCAATACGCGTATTCACATCTTCTACATACATCGTATCCATGAAGATAACTATTTGAAGATACAGTAAATCAAGTAAATTGGGATGAATATCAAAGATTTATTATAAACGTAGAGCGCACTCCAAGGAATCCAGCCTAAGATACCGTATCAACCTTGCTGGATACAGCGTATCAAGTATTTTTCAGCAACTAAAAATAGAAGACATGTAGAGATCTTAGAGACATCATCCTCCTTTGATTTGTGGCTTCCCATGAGACCACCCAAGATTACACAATGCAAAAATTTTTTAGGGCACCAAAAAGCAGAAAACAATTAGGGTTTGCAATCGAAAATAGGGTTAACGAAAAAAAAATGCAATCAATTGTTTGATTACGCTTGTATAATTACAATGGTTGTGGGCTAATACCCTCGGGTATTAGCCATCTTAATGAAAGTTCAATGTTTGGTTTGTTTTAAAAATTGATTTCTTAATTTATCGTTGATTGTTTAATTATGTTTATCACCTCATACTTGTTTATGTGTTTGAATATGCGACCTATCATTCAACTGGGTCTAGTGATACGGACCAAGTAATCTAGATACCGGGATAGCTCTCCATATCGTGTTTCATATGTCTGGACCAATAGGATCACAAATAACGTTCTGTCTTTGTCTTTGAATTATGAGCTTAGTTGGACCGGTAGGTGACCCGTTTATGTTTCAGCAATCATGCTTACTGATAGAGATTGGAATAGTGGACTACTAGTATATAAAACACCGTCAAACAATAAGTGGGTAAAGTCCCATTAGGCTAGGGTTTTAACAGGATCACCACTGCTTTAATTCTCTAAGATAGATTATAATTAAACTAAAGGATGCTTTATGCGGATGCGTTTAATTGTGACAGGATTAATCGTGTCTAGGTCTTAGGATGATGTCCCGCCTAAGTCTTAAGAATGATATGCCGCTTCGAGATAAGTAAATCATTGCACTAAAACAAACAAACCAGCATTGAACCGGATTTAATATGGCTAATACAGTTTTCTATCATTTGGCTTGTACCGCTTTTCTATCTTCTAATCTTCTTCTTTTGTGTTTATTGTCTATTGAATTGATATTTGTTTCCACCAAACCTGTGCCAGTCTCTCAGGCTGAAAACCCCCATATCATTAGACAACGTATATAGCATAGGTTTAACCAGTGTGACAACTGAGATTTTAGCAGGTTAGTTAAAGCCTGTATAATTCAGTTTATGTGGGTCATTATGTGTTTTATATGTGTATGAGATGGAAGTACATGAGTGATGAATCATGGTACTTGTGGAAATGAAATCATTTGAAAGCTTTGTGTAGTTTCAAATGTCGTGTACGTAATATTCTGTGTACGTACTATGTATATGTAATTCATATTATATATATTAGTTTAGTATTTTATAGATTTTAAAGTGCCTTATATTTTTAGAAATAGTTAGATCGTCAAGGTTCGTTTGAAAACTAGTTAGTAAGTTCATGGTTTAGCAAAATAATTAAAGGTTTTACTTAGAAATAAACAGTAGATGTATATAAATAATAAAAGAAAAAAATATAATTAAAATGGGTGGTTGTGTGGATCGGACCGAAAATCAAGGGAAAATAAGGGAACGAATCCCAATTTGATTACAACTTATTTTTGGCTAATATTATCGTTTCCTAAGCTATAAATAAAAATCATAATTAATCAAATTCACTTTTTTCTCCTCCTCCTCTCTCCTTGTGCTGATCAAACAACACAAAGATCAAAAGCGAACCCAAAATTTTTAGGGTTTTGATTTTCAAGAGATCAAGGTATTGTTTTCTAAAGTCCTTTTCATATCTATTGATGTTATTTAACGGTAACAATCATTAATGAAGGATTTAAGTTATTGTAAATAATCTGTAATTAAGAGATTTTGATCATTAAAATCATTTTAGGGTTAATAATTCGGGTTTTGGTAAGTAATTAGGGTTAATTTTTTAAATTTGAATAGAATTCTGGATAGAATTTTAGGTCATTATTGAGAGAGCCATATCTCAGTCATTACGGATAGCTTTTATTAATTTTTTCTAAGCCTAAAACTAACTACGAGGTCTACTTTCCACCCACAGTGGTTTTATGAATTAAGTAATTGGAAGTTAGTCAAATTAATCAAACAAGATTCGTTGTCAAAAACTGAGTTTTGGGGGCCGATCTGAGTTGTGTTTGTAGGTCAAACACCTATATCAAAACGTTCTTTTTTATTAATGGGCTTGCTATCTTGTAGTAAGTTATGATGTTATGATTTTTCTAGAAATTTTTGTAGACTTATTCCTAAGTGTTTAAAGTGGGTTTCTGCTCAAATAAAACTTTTTAAAGGTCGTAATTAGTCAAATTCTAGTCACTTTGTGATGTTGAATTTTTTATAAAATGGTTATCACTCACTATTTTTAATCAAAAATTATGAAGCTCACAAATCATTGGGGGAGCTATAGAATGTGGGAGAAGAACAATTAAGTTGTTTATGTATTTATATTTAGAGTCATCTTGTGACTATAAAAAATGACTAAAATGTAGAAAGATTGAAAAGTAAAGTTTTATGAGGTGACTTGAGGTTAGCAAAAGTATGAGGAGTATATAGAAGAAGTTGCAATCAATGAGATAGGTTATAGAGTATCCATCGTTGTGATTGTTACATCGACTGGGGTTTTGAGAGTGTGACCACTAATTGATGGTACATTGTGTGTAATTGTTTTGTTTTGATTTTATTGCAAGATTAAGTGAAGGATAATTGAATTTGTTTTAATCGCTGAGTTTTTACAGTCCCACTTTTTACTTATATTTTGGGATGGAAATGATGAAAACTGTTTTTGAATTATGAACTGTGATATGTGTTTTTAAGTGTCGAACTATATGATTGCTATGTGCTATTGCTATGTGATATGAATTGTGGTAAGACATGTGTATGTAAGATGACATGACCTTGTGTTGAGACCCGAAGGACTTAGCTTGTCAGTGGGTCAGTCTTGCACGGAAGATATTGTGGGACGGATGGGGTCGATTCAACCCAGATATAGGTGAATTTTATTTTATGATAGAATAGCCATGGCATATATGTTTGTAAATGATTGGTTTTTGTTGATCGCGTGTCATACGTGAGTCTTAAACTGTAACCTCTCACAACATTAGTTGAACATTTTTGAGCATCATTTTAGAATAGCAAAAGTGTGAATGAGTTAGAAGTGGAGTAGTAGCTGGACCATAGGCTTTGCATGCGGAGTCTATGATTTTATTGTTTTAGTGTTCATTTGAACTTGTCATGTTCTGTTCTTCATGCATTATATGTTGGATTTTTGTTTTGGGCGTTGTCATAACACGCTTTGGATCTTGAAGTTTATTGAAAGTCATTTTTAGTTTTCTCTATTTTGACGCCTTGTGTTGTGATGATGCCTATTGATCATGCTTGCGATTTTGCCTTGTTTATCGGTGTGTGACAGTATGGGTTTCAGGGCCAAAGGTTATAGAGAACTAAGAGGATTGGCTAGATATAAACTAGAACCTTTCTTATAGATGCATTAGGAACTATGTGCTTGGGTGTACATATGTATAATTTTATATATATATATTATTATATATATATATATATAATATTCTATATATTGAAGTTCTAACTGGCTATTCGTTTACTATTTTCGTGTTAGTAATAATATTATTATGACATTTTATGCTAGTATTTATTTTCTTCGTCGCAAGTATCTGAATGGAGCTTATACTCTACCTTATTTGATAGGTTATGTCTCCCTCAAGCGTTAAGTTTCGTTGGGGAATCATGCACTTCAATGGGATAAGCGTTTATATAGAACCCCAATTCTTGGTGTAAGATATGCCGTCCAAACTGTAAGTGCGTATACCATCGGACTATATCGAGTGTAAAGTGGAAGAGAGTATGGGATATGAAGAATTTAGGTGACCAAATCGATTGGAGTGATTCGGAGAGAAGGGATCTACAAGGATGGATATATTTCTAGGTTCAAGGAATACCACACTCGAAATGAAGAATAATAGTTTAATGAGCACCCTCCTTACATACATATGAAATTCGTGGATCATCCCACACTCTAAATGGAGACAAGGACAAGTTTGCACTCTTACTTATTACACACAAGAAGGCAATATGAATGGTTGGTTGATTGATGATGCTAACGATTCAGACCTTGAGTCTACGGCTAGTAATCAACCCATGAGTTTGACGATGGAAGACATTGGTGGGAGCTAAGTTCGACGTCGACCCGACTACTCGTGCAATCGATTTGATTTAGGATGTTTAATGTTTCTTTCTATCGTTTAAACCATGTTAGGAAATGTTATTTTCCTTTCCGATTAATTATTAATGAGGAAGTTGTGGGGGTTTTAGGATTTATCTTGTGTGCTATGTGCCTTATTAAATGTGTTATGTGTTGCATGATGTGTTGATTTCAAGAAGTGTTTTCATAGGAGCGAGTATACGCGTGAAAGGGGGCATCTATAATTATGGTGTACAACATAATTATACATGCGCCACAACACAAATAGACTTGCAAGTATGATTACATGTAATTGGTATTGACACATATTGGTTGGTTATGCTTGTACGTATTCCTTAAATAATCTCTACGCTACTGTGCTTTTCGATTCTGGTGCTGATTTTAGTTTTATATCCACTAAATTTGCGCCCCTATTAAATGAGAAACCTAGTATTGCAAACCTTGGGTATGTAATAGAGGTAGCTAATGGTAAGAAGGAAGAAGTTGATAGAATTTTCCATGGCTGTAGACTAGAGCTAGGAGATTCTATATTCCCTATAGACTTGATACCATTAGGACAAGGAAGTTTTGATGTGATAGTAGGAATGGATTGGTTGTCAAACCAAAAGGCTGTGATCGTGTGTCACGAGAATATAGTTAGGAAACCTGTAGCAGAAGGTAAGGTACTCTGTGTTCAAGGAGAACGTAATGCCAGGAAGACAAAGACGTTAATGAGCATAAAGGCGAATGAACCGACGTTAAGCGATATTCCTATCGTATGTGATTTCGAGGACGTATTTCCGGATGACCTGTCAGGATTACCGCCACAACGATAAGTAGAGTTTCGTATAGATTTAATTCCTAGAGCGACGCCAGTAACAAAGTCGCCATATCAACTAGTGCCTTCAGAGATGCAAGAATTGTCAGAGCAACTTCAAGAGTTGCAAGACAAGGGATTTATTCGGCCAAGTCACTCACCATGGGGTGCGCTAGTTTTGTTTGTCAAGAAGAAGGATGGATCATTTCGCATGTACATAGACTATCATGAACTAAACAAGTTGACCATCAAGAATCATTATCCACTCCATAGGATTGACGATTTGTTTGACCAACTTCAAGGAGTGCGCTACTTCTTTAAGATAGACCTTCAATCTGGTTATCATCAGCTAAGAGTGCATGGTGATGATATCTCGAAGACCGCGTTCAGAACACGATATGGGTACGGTTATGCCATTTGGTTTAACAAATGCACCCGCAGTTTTCATGGACTTAATGAACCGAGTGTGCAAACTGTACCTAGATAAGTTCATGACGATATCTTGATATACTCAAAGATGAAGGAGGATCATGAAAATCATTTGAGATTGATGTTGGATTTGCTAAGGAAGGAGAAGTTGTATGCGAAGTTCTCCAAGTGCGAGTTCTGGTTGCAAGAGGTACATTTTCTTGGACACGTGGTAATTCATGACGGTATTCACGTTAACCCAAGTAAGATTAAGGTAGTGAAAAGCTGGAAAGCCCCTATGACACCATCTAAAGTAAGATTATTTCTGTTATTGGCTGGATATTATAGACGTTTCATTAAGAATTTCTCCAAGATTGCTAAACCCCTTACTTCGTTGACTCAGAAGAATCAGAAGTATGAGTGGGGTGAGAAGCAGGAGGAAGCTTATCAAACGTTGAAGGACAATTTGTGTAATGCACCAATATTGTCGTTACCGGATGGAGTAGAAGATTTTGTGGTTTATTATGATGTGTCAAACCAAGGGTTAGGATGTGTTCTTATGAAAAGGGATAAGGTAATCGCCTATGCATCAAGATAATTAAAGATCCACAAGAAGAACTGCGTGACTCATGACTTAGAGTTAGGTGTTGTGGTGTT
>BQNB010100716.1:0-21599 GCA_026074375.1 Tanacetum coccineum
TTATCTTTGAGATATTGCCAGAACATTCAGAGTGATACTCTTTAGTATACACAGTGACGAATGGAAATCCTTATAGAGTCAACATCAAACAGCTATGCGGTAGGTGACTTGCAAGATTGTATACGAATTGAACTTGTGCTAACTGGATATCGATTTCGGTCCAGTATATGAATTGACGACTTAATCAGAAAGATAGTAACTATTTAATTCACTCTTACCGTGTTGTCTGCTTTGAGATGCTTCGGTAACGAGAACGACTAGTATAGCTGCGAAACCCTGCCAACAAGATTCATATGAACTCTATCTGATCACAGGCAGTATTTATACTGATTAACGGGGAACTGTGGTTATTGCAACCTTATTCGACAAAGTGACAAAGATACTTCCGCCCATAGCTGTTGTTTATCACTAACCTTTTAAATGCAGATTTAAACGTCGGTGTTGCAACCTTGTACCAGCAAAGTCGGATTCATTACCACATACTCATACTCAAGCTTTCAAAGTCAATCATTCAGTATCAAGATTGTTGATACTAAACTTCCTCATCATGAAAAAGCTTCAAAGTCAAATAAAGAATAGTCTATTGGGGAAGATTGTTACCCTTATGTTTATATAAACAAGAATGTAATCACTATGAGTATGTCGGTCAAAAGCACAAGATGATCAAGAAAATCAAATCAAGGAGATGATGCAAGATTAAAGATCTCAAGAACTCAAAGTCAAAAGACAAAGGCTCAAGATCAAGATCACATAAATGACACCGAAAGAATGTCATCGGTCGTCTAAAGCATGAATGAACAAAGCCATTACAAACAAGAAAAGACAAAGACAAGACCAAAGAAGGCAAAGCTCAAACGTCATATCTTCAACATTGGGGAAGATAAAGTCAAATCAAGATAACCTCCATCAAGAACGTCAACGTTAGGGAGATCAAAGAAGACCTCAACATTGGGGGAGATTGTTAGCCTTATTTTTATATAAGTCGAACAAGAATGTTATCGGTCGTCTTAGTCGTAATTAGTGTTGCTATGTAATAGGCTAGTCGGGATTAACGGGCTTGGACTTTAAGCTAATATTGTCCATGTTTCAGGCTCAAAGCCTAAGATAAGCCAAGCCCGACCCAAGTAGAAAGCCCATACGCCATATAGTAGGCTAAGGGTATAAATAGGACCCTCTCCACACATGGAGAGGGTGCTGGTTACATTTGTATGTGTTTCCTCCTAATCTAATCTTTCTCTTTTTGTTTGTCTCTCTACTTTCTCTCTCTAAACTTCTTTTTCTTTTCTAGCTTATTTGGTTCGTGTAGGCTTATTGGTATAACTTATTAGTTGTGTTTGGATCTTAGTTATTTGGGATAACAACGGCGTATCCTAAAACATGGATTTGGCGTATCGACTTCCTTGGCATTTTTAGTTTTTAGTTTTTATTTTCTAACCGACGATTATCCAGAGATAGAATTGCACTTGTTTTTTGAGCATTAATACATGAACCTTACTGGACGATTGAAAGAATTTGGTGACGCTTATTTTTTGGAATTTATGTGTGTTGTAGTCATGTTGGTATTCATAACATTAAAAATTCACATCCTTGGTCATATATGCAACATGGAGGATCATACCGAGCAAATCTCAGGGTAGTTTTCTATTCTAATTCTTTAGTTTCCTGTTTTTCATGTTATATCTATACAACGAGGTCGTTGTATATTTCAAGTGGGGGAAGAGAATTAGAACACTTACTTGTCCTTATTTTTACAAATAATATGCCTAATTTATACTAAAATTTAAATTTTTTAGCATATTTTTGTGAAATTATTAGTTACATGCCCACATACATAACCCTAATTTCCAATTGTGAGGATTTAGCCTTATCCGTTCCCTAATTTTTACCCCAAATTTGACAAAAAATATGAAGTAGCGGTTTGTCCTCTAGTGTAGCGGTTTACTAGTAGCGATTTGGTAATTGTAGCGGTTTGATCCGTGGCGGTTTACAGGTTTTTGAAGACTTTTCTCATAGCCATTTTTGAAACAAACCTCTGCCAATTTCATTTCTGTAGCGGTGACAGTCTCTTTTTCTTAGCGGTTTACCACTTCTTTCTAGTAGCGGTTTGGCAGAGTAATTAGTAGCGGTTTGTTACAGGTTTTTTGAAGATTTTTCTCAAGGTTATTTGGGAATCAAACCTCTGTCCATTTTTCTTCGTAGTAGTGGTTTGGTATATACTATTCATAGCGGTTTGACAGTAGCAGTTTGGCACACTATTTGATATTTGGACTATTTTTAAATTGTAAACGTAACCAAACTCAACACAACGCAAAAACACTTAACAACATCACCACTTGTAACACAATTCTCTAATCATTGTTCGTTTCAACTTAATCATTTCACAATTAATTATGATGGCTTATTCTTTCGGAATATACAATGTGACGGTTCGATTACCCGACCACCTATGCTTGATAGGACTGACTTTGCATCATGGCAACAACGTATTCGACTGTATTGTCGGGGTAAAGAGAATGGGGTGAACATCCTGAAGTCGAATGATGAAGGACCTTTTTTGATGGGAACATTTCGGGAAACACTTGCTGAAGGGAATGAAGGTGCCCTACATCTAGGTCCAGAACGACCTCGAGTCTATTCTGGCCTTTCACCTGAAGATAAGGAAAGGTATAACGTTGACATTCGGGAAACAATTATCCTACTTCAAGGGTTACCAAAAGACATCTACACTCTTCTCAATCATTACACTGATGCAAAAGATATTTGGGATAATGTGAAGATGCTCCTGGAAGGTTCTGAATTAACCAAAGAAGACCGTGAATCACAACTGTATGATGATTTTGAACACTTCCATCAGAACAAAGGAGAAACCATTCACGACTACTATGTCCGGTTTGCCAAACTCATCAATGACATGCGGAACATCAAGATGACCATGTCCATAATGCAGTTGAACTTAAAGTTTGTTAATAACATGTTGCCTAAATGGGGTAGATTTGTAACAGCAGTGAAACTGAACAGAGGTTTGAGGGATTCCAACTATGATCAGCTGTATGCGTATATGAAGCAACACGAGGCACACGCCAATGAGAACAAAATGATGTTGGATCGATTCTCTCAAACACACTATTGTCTTATCGCTTGACAGTTTAATGTTTCACCCATCCGCAGTACAATTCACAATCATCTACTACTCACCATTCTCACATTATGTTCAACAACTCTTTGCTGACAACCTACAACTTGATTCTGGGACTATCTCCCAAAAGACTAACTTATGAGAAACATTAACACACACTTTGCCTACTCACCCAATCATACAAAACATACCTTCCTCATACAAACATCATCTCAGAACCTTCATCAAAACAAAGAAACAAGCCATTAAGTTCAAGAAGACAGCGTTGTTGTTCAGAATGTTTCATGAATCTAAGAATAGGAGGTCAGGGGAGCAATAACGGGGTGCAGGTGCAGCTGGTTAAGGGGGACTCGAAAAGAGTTAGGAATGCAAATCCAGTCAAGCAAGACGATTAAGTGCTACAATTGCAAACAGTATAGGCCCATTAGCAAGGAATGCACTTCAGCCAAGCCCACAAAACAACCCACCCTCAACTCATCCCCACCTGACCACAGAACTCAGAATTTTTAAAGACAAGATGTTGTTGATGCAAGCTCAAGAGAATAGGGTGGCATTGGATGAAGAGCAGTTGCTATTTATTGCAGGTGGACAAGACAATGCTGTTGATGAAGATGTGGATGAGCAACCAGTTCAGGACTTAGCACTCAATGTGGATAATGTGTTTCAAGCTGAAGACTATGATGCTTTTGTTTCTTAATGGTTGTTGGGGCTCCTACGCACAGAACTATGTTTCATGCAAATCTATCATCTCAAATCATGTTTATGATGAACAGTACGTCTATGATTCAGCATTCTATCTGAGGTACACGATCATGATCACTATCGAGACGTCGTATGTGAACATCATAAAGTACACGAGATGCATGACGATGTACAACCAAACTACGTTGTTGACTCACATGCTATTTTATAGAGTGATGGTAATTTGTTTTTCGTGTGATCAGTATGTAAAAGGACAATGTAATGCCAGTTGTACAATAATGTATCTTCTGTACCAAAAATGCATACACATGATGATATTAAATGATACTCACTCCGTCCCTTATTAAGTGTCAGTTTGGACTTTTTAAGTATTTTTTTCTTCATGTTTGTCCTTATATTTTTTCTTTTTATGTTATATGATTCTTGATTCAAAATATATGAATTGATAGAGTTTTGAATATATTTTTCATTGGTATAACTTTCATTAAGTATTATACAACACAAACACAAATATTTACGGTCAAAGTTGATGACAAAAGACCTCAAAAAGTCAAACTGGACACTTAATATGAGACGGAGGAAGTATATATGAACCGTCTGCCTAGTGTGTCTCTATGACCACACAGAACAATGTAGTTGATAATTCATTGACTGCTGAACTTGCGACATATTAGGAACAAGTTGAACTGTATGAAAGACAGGCCAAGTTTGAATTAACAGAAAGAGAACAAAAGATCAAAACAATTAAGAATAGTTATCGCTGATCGTAATCGTAAGGAAGAAAATTTGAAAAGGGAACTTCATTCTGTAAAACTGCAACTTTCCTCTACCATTAACCATAACAAGTCAATGGTAGAAGAAGATACGTCTTTGAAAAAGGATTTTAAACAGAAAGAAAATAAATACCTTTGGACATGAAGGCTTTAAAAGAAAAGGTCGAGGATAAATTATACAAACAAGACCAGTCTCTTCAAACAGTTCACATGTTGTGTAAACCAAAGCCCTATTATGATGAACAGAAAAAGGTAGCTATTGGCTACAAGAACCCCTTATGTCTCACCCGTGCAAAGCAAGTTCAGCCTGCTCTATATAATGGTCATGAAATTATCAAAACCAATCATGTCCCGGCCATAGTGCACAACTCAGAGGATACCCTAGAGATAGCTGAAATCACTAGGAAGAAAATGAATGACAAAATGAAAGACCCAGAGTGTGTGAAAAAGAAAGTTAAGATTGCACCACATGATTACTCGAAAGAGAATTATTTAGCGACTTTCACACCACAGAAACAATTGACCCCCGAGCAGATATTTTGGTCCAAGGATCTCATCAAGATGAAAGCAGAAGCTCTCAAAGAGCAGACCACAGCTTCACGACCAATCAAAGCGTTGACGATGTATCCTCCAAATACACCTGCAACGCTTGTCCCCAGGGTGCTTCCAACAAAAAGTCAAGTGAAAATTAATATTTTTGCACTTATACAACTTTTTTTAGAATTTGAAAAAACCTGTAAAAAGAGAATTACACCAACAGGGCTCACTGAAGGGGAAAGGGGTTTTGAACAAACCAAGGAATGTTATCTCACCGAGGTCATTCCATTTTTCAAAACACTTAAAGAACATTTTAAGGGTATTCAAAAGGCTCTAACTAAAGAAATTAAAGAAATGAAAGACATTTTTGAAGAGTTGGAAGCTGAGGTTGACCAAAACGTTGTGAATAGGAAGCATGATGAGATTGAGCGGAAAAATCTTCTTATTGCAAATGATAATTTAATTGCCGATTGCTTGTCCAAAGAAGTGTTTTATATTGCAATGGATTTCTGAGTTTCTATATCTAGATTTATGAATGCAGGGATGCCCAAACTGGTGTTCAAGCAATGTTGGAACTTGAAGCCGAGCCTTCTCAATTACTTGATAAGGTTCACAAGGATGATCATAATGAATTAGTAAAACGTTTTTCTAATCTTGAGGTAAATCATACATTTACAGTTAAGTATCAAAACCTTAAAGAAAGTTAAGGAAACCAACCCACCTTCATCCGCTCGAGATACTCTGATTGGGACTCAAGTCTTTGTATCGAAAATTAAAAAGCTCCATTCAAGGAAAGGACAACGCCATCAAAAAATTGAGAATGCAAATCTCTCAATTGAAAGAGACCCGTAGTGAAGCAGACCGTACTCTTGATTTCAGGGCCTTAGATTTTCAGATCACTCAATTAACTGAAAAAGTTACCGTTCTTCAAGAACAAAATGAGCTTTTTAGGGCAGAGAATGAAAAAGTTAAATAGCATTACAAGGAATTGTACGATTCTATTAAGATTACGCATGCTAAGCATATAGAATAGACAACTGCCTTGCTAACTGAAAAAGAGAATCTAAAAGCCCAAATACATAAAAATCTAAAATGCAACACAATGGATTCTATAAAACCATAGAGTTCTTGCACCCGGTAGGTAGTGCTATAGATTGTTGAACAATTCCCTCTCATTATATGAATACAACAGGGAAGTTCATCTAGATTATCTTAAACATCTTAAGGATAGTGTAGAAACCCTTCGCGAGATAGTAGAGGAAGCTAAGGTTTAAAGACCATTAGATAGATCACTTGCATATGCTTGCCTTTACACCAAAACTCTCAGAAACTATTAGAATATGTGATTGGAACTTGTCTAAAAGACTTCAATCAACAAGATAAAAAGCATGTTGCTACCCCTTTAACTAGGAAAATACAAGTTACTTTTAAGGACCAATATGAAATGTCAAATAGAAATACACACAAACATGTAGAGCAACTAAACATTTAGAAGACTAATGTCCTCGTGCCTCTTTCTATAGGAGTAAACAGTTGCACTGAAGCTAGCAGATCACAGCCTAAGAGCAATACCAAGAAAAATAAGATATTACCGGCTAAGAGTGTCAATAAGAAGAAAGTAGAAGAACACCTTAGGACCAATAAGTCTAGTTTAAAAACCACAAATCGTGTTGATTCTAGTATTAGCTCTCAGCGTACTATAATTAATTTGAATTCTCATTCTGTTTACCAAACATGTAACAAATGCTTAATTTCTGCAAATCATGATGTGTGTGTGGTCAATTATTTGCAATATGTGAATGAATCCCCATCTGTTAACAAGTTATGCGCAAAGTTAAGTAATTTTGGAAACCTAAGCAAGTTAAGGAAGTATGGAAAGCAACCGGAAAAATGCTTGCAAATCATGATATGTGTGTGGTTACTTATTTGCACTCTGTGAATGCATCCCCCTCTGTTAAAAATGTTGTGCGTAAAGTTAAGCAAGTTTGGAAACCTAAGCAAGTCAAGCAAGTATGGAAACCAACAGGCAACATACTTACCACTGTAGGTTATCAATGGATGCCCACAGGAAGAACATTCACGTTAGGAGAACAGTGCCCTTTAACTAGGCTCACTAAACCTAACAAAGTGTCAGCGATTGCTTATGCTAACCCGAGGGAACCCAACCACAATTGGGGATCCAACTTTCCAAACTCTCCATCTTCGTCTGTTTTCAAATGCAGGTCGTACAGATCGTCCTTTGGTATTTGGACTCAGGCTGTTCAAAACATATGACAGGGGATCGCTCGCGGCTCAGGAATTTCGTGAAAAAGTTCATCGGGACGGTTAGATTCGGGAATGACCACTTTGGTGCTATCATGGGTTATGGAGACTACGTTATTGGTGAAAGTGTGATCTCCAGGGTATACTATGTGGAAGGACTGGGACACAATCTGTTTTCTGTCGGTCAATTTTGTGACTCGGATCTAGAAGTTGCCTTCAGGAAGCATTCTTGCTACGTTCGAGATACGGATGGTGTTGAATTAATTAAAGGTTCTCGTGGTTCTAATTTGTACACTATCTCGATTGAAGACATGTTGAAGTCCTCTCCAATTTGCTTGTTGTCCAAAGCCTCCAAGAACAAATCATGGTTGTGGCATCGGCGTTTAAACCACTTGAACTTTGGTACCATCAATGACCTTGCAAGAAAAGATTTAGTTTGAGGCTTACCTAGATTGAAGTTTGAGAAAGATCATCTCTGCTCCGCGTGTCAACTAGGAAAGAGCAAAAAACATACCCATAAACCCAAAACTGAAAACACCAACTTGGAAGTTCTTAATACCCTTCATATGGATTTATGTGGACCAATGCGAGTTCAAACAATTAATGGGAAGAAATACATCTTAGTTATTGTTGATGATTATTCGCGGTTTACTTGGGTTAAGTTTTTTAGATCGAAAGATGAGACCCTAGAGGTTGTCATTAAATTTCTGAAGCAAATACAACTCGGTCTCAACAAAACTGTTAGAAACATCCTTACCGATAATGGCACATAATTTGTCAAAAAATATTTGACCGATTATTATGAACGTGTCAGCATATTTCATCAAAAGACAGTTCCAAGGACTCCACAGCAGAACGACGTTGTCGAAAGACGAAACCGTACACTTGTTGAGGCTGTTAGGACAATGCTGATCTTTTCCAAGGCCCTAATGTTTCTATGGGCAGAAGCTGTGGCTACAGCGTGTTACACCCAAAACCGATTCCTTATTCACACTCATCACTGCAAAACCCCATATGAGCTGGTGCATAACAAGAAGCCTGATCTTACCTTTTTCAGAGTCTTTGGTGCTCTTTGTTACTCTACAAATGACAGCGAAGATCTTGGAAAATTACAACCAACGGGTGATATTGGAATATTTGTTGGTTATGCACCTAGCAGGAAAGGTTATAAAATCTACAACAAAAGAACCTGACGTATTATGCAAACTATTCACGTGAAATTCGATGAGCTGACTAAGCAAATAGCTCATGTGCAACTCAATACAGGACCCGCTCCTACTTTTTTGACGCCTGGACAGATAAGTTCAGGGCTCGTACCAAATTTGGTTCCTGCAGCTCCTTATGTACCCCCCACAAATAAAGATCTAGAGATTTTATTCCAACCAATGTTTGATGAATACCTGGAACCTCCTCGTGTTGAAAGACCGGTTTCTCCTGCTCCAGCAGTTCAAGTTCCAGTCAACTCAACCGGTACACCTTCATCTACTACCATTGATCAAGATGCACCTTCTCCAAGTCATTCACCGTCATCTTTGGCATTACAATCTCCAAGTTTACATCAAGGCGTTGCAGCTGAATCTCCTCTCATGGAAGACAATCCTTTTGCTCCTATTGACAATGATCACTTCATAAACGTGTTTGCTCCGGAACCTAGGTCTGAAGCATCATCATCCGGGGATCTTAGTTCAACCGAATCTCCTTATGTCTCTCAAACACTTCATCATCTCGGGAAATGGAGCAAAGATCACCCACTGGATAATATTATTGGCAATCCCTCTCGACCGGTATCCACCAGAAAACAACTAGCAACCGATGCCTTGTGGTGCTTGTATAACTCTGTCTTGTCAAAAGTCAAACCAAAGAACTTCAAATCGGCAATAACTAAAGATTGCTGGTTTCAAGCCATGCAAGATGAGATTCACGAATTTGATCGACTTCAAGTATGGGAATTAGTACCTCAACCAGACTGTGTCATGATTATTGCTCTCAAGTGGATCTACAAAGTTAAACTTGATGAGTACGGTGATGTTTTGAAAAACAAGGCTCGGTTGGTGGCCAAGGGATATCGACAAGAGGAGGGTATTAATTTCGAGGAATTCTTTGCACCGGTTACACGCATCAAGGCTATAAGAATCTTCATCACCAATGCAGCCAGTAAGAACATGACCATCTACCAGATGGATGTCCAGACACATTCCTGAATGCGGAATTGAAAGAAGAATCTAGGTTAGTCAACCAGAGGTTCGGTTGATATCCAGATCATCCAACACATGTTATCGCTGAAGATAGGGCTTATGTATGTTGTTAAAGCAGGCTACCTCGGGCGTGGTATGACACTTGTCATTTTTCTCTGGACAACAAGATTTCTAAGGGTGCAAGTTATCCCAACACTATTCACACAGAAAACAGCAAACAATATTTCTATCTTGTTCAAATATATGTTGATGATATCATATTTGCCTCAACCGACCCTAAAGCATGTGACATATTTTACAATGAGATGAGTTCAAAATTCCGAATGTCAATGATGGGACAAATGTCTTTTTTCCTAGGCTTACACGTTTCTCAAAGTCCCAGAGGCATTTTCATTAAGCAATTAAATTTTTCTCTAGAAATCTTAAAGAAATTTAGGATGGATCCCGAAGATGATTTTACGCCACTCGAAACAATTTGAAGATCCCATGGTGCAATTGAGAAGGTGATCACATTCGAGCTCGAAGGGGAGGCCTTCGAGCCGGAGAGGAGGGTACGTCATCAAGCCCCTAGTTGAATGTAATGTATGCAGCTATGAATGCATTGCTTTTGACTTCTCGAATAAAAACCAAATCTTAGGCCACTATCGAAGACCCATATAGGCGTACTGTATGCATTGAATTGTAAGCCCACTTGTCATGGGGTTAGTTACAGGTTTAAATGTAGATTACTCAAGAGGAGACCTTGGTTCTCGTGCACTCACATCGAATTTTTACTCTTTTTGAAATCCTGGATAATGGGCTAAACACTAACACCCTAAAAGTGGACGGATTTTAAGTGTTATGTGGAAAACTAGAATGGGGGTTGAAATAGTTTAACCACTTTTAAATTTAAGGTTTTAAAGTGATTGTAAAAATTCTAGATTCAGACTTTGATGTGATTCAACACGTGCAACGAATAGAGAATAATATACTTATCTAAACAATTAATATAATAGTATGAGAAAATCATGTAAGACAAAGATAAAAGTAAGAAACAATCAACCACAAAACTCGAGGATTTTATAGTGGTTCGGTAAGGAAGCACCTCTTCGCCCTTACTCCACATTCTCGGAGCACCTACCTCGAGATTTTCTTCACTATTCAGACAAGCTCTTATGCGAGAAAACCTTACAACAACTTTCGTCTTATCTTGATTTCATTCTGACACTAATAAGCAAAGATGTCGAGTTCTAATCTTAGTTAGAACTAATCTACCACAACTTCACAACTTCACTACACAACTTTACTTCACGACTTGATCACGACTACACAACTTCTTCACACCTTAGTTTTCTTCACACTACTACTTCACCAAGCCACTACTATAATCACACCTAACTAACACTACTAGGAAAGAACACCAGGATCCAACTATATCTTACAACAACACATCAATCTAACAACATACACAACTTACAAATATTATAAATGATTTACAAGTTATGTTATGGATGCAATAAGATTGCAACAACAACACAAATGTGTAATACTTTTCTTCACTGATTATGGAAGGTATTCTTCTCTCTGCACTGAGGAATTAAGCATGGATCACTTTGGAAACAAAGCTTTATGATTGAATGATCAAAGGAATTTTAATAGATATGTATGGGCTTTTTTGATCAAAAAGACAAAGTGAAAAAAGGTGAAAAATAGTAGGGAAAAGTTCTAGTATTTATAGACAAACTAGAAGTACTTTCTACATATGAGGGCGGAAATCCCCTTAAATAGGTGTGGCGGTCCACTTAATTTTAAGGGGCCGCCCATGTATTTAAGGGGGACGCCCCCTAGACTGGGCGCTCCCAAGATTTGTCATTTTTTAATGTAGGGAAAAATTTTCTATAACTTTCTAAGTCCGTTTTAAAGTCCCGAAAATTTGAATGTTTAAAATGCTTTATTTTGAATAAAATATTTTTTTAATTAATTGTAAAAATGTTTTGTAATGTTATAAAAATCATTTACAACATTTATAAAAAAGTGGAGGTGAATAAAATTTCTTTAGACTAAAATGCCATTAAGCATTTATTTATCATACTTTTTGAGTGATATAATTTTTTGAAATGAAATTTACTACATTACTGTTTACGTTTAATTTTTTACAAATGAACGTTTTTTATATTTTGTAATTATCAAAACGAAAGATGTAAAAATAGTTAATAATGATTTTAGCATTATTTCTATCACAATCTCCCCCTTTTGAATGATTACAAAATTTAAAACTATTTAAATTAAATCTATTTTTAAACAAGTAATTTAGTGAGTTTTATGTCATTTCTCCCCCTTTTTGTAGAATCAAAAGTCATCGTCAAACTTTCTAGTAAAATCGACCGGAATATAATGCTCCCCTTTGATATGTTGCTCCCCCTTACGTTCGAGGGCAACCAAAGAATTCGAGCTAATGGTTCTTGGCTACAAAAACTAGTTTAGACCAATACAATATTTCTAACATGTAGCAACTAAGAAGAAAATTAAGACAAGGTACAAACAAACATCAAACAAAAGAATACTCATTCATTTAGGACAATGTGTTGAACATCACACAAGATACATAAATAAAAAACAAACATTCCTATAAAGGAATATTAATACATAAATAATCCCTAAATAGCCATAAAGGATTTTTGACATTGCTTGCGACACAAAAGAGGTTTGACATATATAAGGAGGCATATTATAAGATTAGTGGTCGGCAGAGAGTTTGGAGAACAGGCATTTGTTGAATGGTAATCTCTTTGAACTCTAGGTGGTGGATGAGGTCGAGTAAGAAGGAATTCAATTCAATTGATATCCTCACTTAAAGCAAGGAATTATTTTTGGGTGAAGATGCAACAAGGGAAATACCCAACATGGGTTTCAACTTGGTTAATGTTGAGGGTGTGTGGTAGGTTTGGAGAGTAGGGTGATAAATGAATGTTGTTTGGTGTGTGAGAGAGATGCATGGCTTAAGATCTATGATAATTCTTGTAGTTGATTAAGTCATCAACAAAACTTTTCTCTACTTGAGATAGAGTTGGTGTGTGTTTAGTTATTTGTCACTCTTGATGTGAGCTTGAGTGTTGATACATAGTGAATTGAAGGGTGAGATGGAACTGGAGGATAGTGAGACAACTTTGGTGATGTGGGAAGTGTCTTAGTGTAAGTGAATTTTAGTGATGCATGATTGGGGTTGATGTTTTTTTCTTGAGATGGATCATGATGAGTAGTGAGTGGTTTTTTGGCAATGGGGTAGGAGAACTTACATAGAGCTCATTGAATGTTTACAAGGGTTTAGTTTCTTCCTTCAAATCAAAATGGTTTTATACTCATTTTAGATACCCTTGATGTTTGGATATTGGTTGTTAGGAGATGTCATTGGGAAGGATGATTGTGATGATGATGTATTTATAGTGGAGGAAAAGATTTAAATTAAGGTAAGAATGAACATTTATAAATGAACAAATCAAAGAAATGTTTGTATAATTTAGGGAAACAATAGCTAAGTCCTAGAGGGGAATTTTGGTCAAAAAGGGATGAAAAACTGTTCTACCCGTGAACTAACTAGGCGGACCCCTTAATTAGGTCGATCCCCTTAAATAACGATGGGGCCTTGTATAGTTTTACTGTTTGGTGTTAATTTGCTAGCAAGTTCATCCTTTAATGGCAATAAGATTCTTAGCACAATTAAGCATTCAACATTCTACATATATATGACAAGTTGTAGGATAAAACTATTTCACATAATTTTAGCATATAATCATATATGAATTGAAGACCAAAAGAATGAAGAGCATATAAAATAGTAACTAGATATAATGCACAAAGAATTTTTCTTGACAAGAGGGTTAAGTTAAAAACGAACCAAACTTTTGTGCAAATACTAGTGTGTACCTAAGTGCGACAAATGTGAAGTAGAGATTATTTCGATACTAAGACATGTAAAACCTAAGAAATAATCCAAATGCTCCTTGATTTAATTTTGCTCAACCAAGATTGTCAAAAATATATATTAGATTATATACTTTTGACAATAAGTAAGAGAACATTATGCATATGTGAAAATTATTTTTAGCATATCTCAACAATATATAAAAATTGATTTTCATGTGCTCCTAGTTATGAGAAAGACTTTTTAGAAAATAATAGATTGGGACCATTGTATATATGTACAATGAGATATGCATTTAGATAGAAGAATTTGTAAAAGTTTGCTTATAGATTTTTCCCAATCTTGTGTTTTTGTGTAAATAGAAACCTAGACACAGAGAGAGAAAAAAAAGTATTTTAGTCAGTCAGGTGGGTGGTCCCCTTAAAGTCTGGCCAGTACCCTTAAAGTTAAGGGGGCCGCCCTTTATGAATTAAGGGGGCCGCTACCTGTTGAGAAAATTTTTCTTAGATTTTTGACAAACAGTTCTTTGATGATTACCATTTCTTTATTATGTCGAAAACTTAATCATTTTGTTCCATCATTCCTAGACCTAGACATAAGTTTTTAAATGGCTCGCGTTTAAGTGGTTTAGTTAGAATATCGGCTATGTTGTCTTCCGATGAGACCTTTTCTATAGAGATATTCCCTTTTTGAATACTATCGCTAAGAAAGTGATGGCGAATCTCAATGTGTTTTGTTCATGAGTGTTGAACGGGATTCTTACTTAAGTCTATAGCCCCTTTGTTATCACACATTATTGGAATGTCATCTAACCTAATGCCATAGTCTACGAGAGCTTGTTTCATCCATAGGGCTTGTTGACATGCCTTTCCGGCGCTTACATATTCCGCTTCGGTTATGGAGATGGCAAGAGCGGTTTGCTTCTTTGAAAACCAAGATGTTAGGCAACATCCCATAAACGTGCAAACACTACTAGTGCCCTTGCGATCTATGTAATCTCCCACATGATCCGAATCCGCATACACTATTGTTTATATGCCGGATCCCTTAGGATACCATAATCCTAAATGCATGGTGCCTTTAATGTATCAGAAGATACGTTTAATCGCTTCTAGGTGAGAGGTTTTGGGATCCTCTTGAAAGCGTGCACAAAGTCAAACACTAAACATGATATCGGGTCTACTTGCCGTTAAGTATAATAAACTACCTATCATGCCTCTATATTTGGTATTATCAACGGACTCACCTTTTTCGTCTCTCGTGAGTTTGGTTTCCGTAGACATAGGGGTTTTCATTGGCTTAGAGTCTTCTAGTCTAAATTTCTTAAGCATTTTTGTAATATATTTTGATTGATTAAAAAATATTCCATCATCTAATTGTTTTATTTGTAATCCTAAGAAAAAATTTAGTTCCCCCATCATACTTATTTCAAACTCATCATGCATTAAAGTCATTACACATTTCTTGACAAGTTAATCCGAATATAACGTCATCAACATATATTTGGACAATAATGAGGTTGGAGTCTTTCTTTTTAGTGAAGAGTGTGTTATCTACCATAATTTTATATAAAATAAATAAATTATTAAGGATGGGTTTTGTTTGGATCGGCCTAGAGAAAAAAAAGGAAAATAAAAGCCTAATCCTAGTAAAACTCTAATTAGGAAATAATTTACTATATATATATATATATATATATATATATATATATATATATATATATGATAATAAAAACCCTAAAATGAAATTTTCTTCCTCTTGATGTGTATTCGGTCGAGCAAAGAGAAAACAAGAAAAAGAAAAATATTTTTTTTCAAGTTTGGTGATTAATTGTTCAAGATTTGAAGATTTAAGGTATAATCTATAATCTTTTGTTAGTTATTAAACAATAAAACATGTAATAATTAAGTGATGGATAATTATGGTTTCATTAAATCTGTAATTAATGAGTTATAATTATTGTCATAATGATTAGGGTTTGTTAGGGTTAGTTTGATGCGCGTGTTAGGGTTTAGATGGTTAGAACTTGTTTTCGGTTTGAGCAGGAATTTAGGGTAGTTTGCTTTTGATGATATCTAGAGGTTAGAAGCATGAATTGATGTGATTCCGGTTCCTATGATGTAGCTCAAATAGTCTAGTTTCTAGAACATCCTGCCTCGAAAGTTTTTAAGGTCGGGAAGTCATTCAAATGTTGGTTACAAGAAAAATTGTCAAAGCAGTAAATTCGAGTCAGATTTAGGTCAGATTACGAGGTGTAAAACCCCCACTTAAAATTCGAATTAGGATTAGTCAACCTACAGGAGTTTAGTTATATGTGTCTATTAAAAATCTTCCAAATGAGAGCTTCTGATTTAGAGTCTAAGTATGGTTTTTAGTTCCAAACTTTTTAGTGTTCGTTCAGATCCGAAACTGAGTAGTTAAAAGTTTGATTTTCTTTGAGGCATTTAAGAGTAGAAATAAATTAGTACAAAAATCATGAGGTTAGTTGCTCATGATATTGAACCTGTGATTTTTGGTAAAATTTATAAAGGTTAGTAGGTGTGAGTTAGAAAATGGTGAAGTGATACTAAAATTCTGTGTTTTTGAGTAAATTGTTAAACATTGAAAAAGTGTGTAATCGAATTGGTAAATGTTGGGCATGATGTAGGGGTGACCTATGAGGGTAAATAAACACCTTAGAAATCCATCATATGATTGTTACATGTGCTTAAGCTTTTTGGCTTTAGTTAGCGGTACACGTAGTTGTGTGTGTTTTAGATTTGTGCTGTGTTTGTAGGAAGCTTGCAAGCATCAGGTGAGTTTCATAGCCTATTTTTCTTATGTTTTCTTGGGGTGAAAATGATGCTATGAGTTTAAATGTTTTTAGTTGCTGTGATTATGTGTTATGTGGTTATTGATTTGTGATGTGATACGCTCCATGGCTTTGTGATCAATTGGAGTTGTTTTGAGGTATGTGAGTTCGGTGGAGAGTGGTGTTTACTACTCAATCAAATCCAACTGAAGGGTTGAAATAATACTCAATAATGTGTTCCAGCTGGTAGACTTTTAGGTGCGTAAGTGGCGTAATTTAGAGTGGATGAGTACGCCTATTCAGTGTTGTGATATGGGATCGGATGGGTACGCCTACCCAGTGTATGGTTGTTATGAATTGTTTTAGTAATCGCAACAATTGTATGAAAGTTTCATATGTGTCTTAAACCTATGACTCTCACCAACATTATGTTGATGTTTTAAGCATCATTTTCAGGTGAGCAACATGGGAATAAGATAGAGAGAAGTGGCTAGAAAGAGACCATAGGATGTCGTGGAGATTATTGATTTATTGTCTTGAATTTTGCATTGTTTGGATTATGAATAAATATTGCATGTCTTTCTATTGGCGAGAACTTTCGTTTCATCAATAAAGACGTCTTTTAGATTTGGATTAGTTTTATGGCTATTGTTATAACACTTTGTGTCTATACTTTGTTTATTTATTGCATGTAGAATTCTATTTATAGACATCATTGTGTTGTGATGATATCCTTTCTCATTACGCCTCACATTTTCGCCTTGGCAGGGTGTGACAACACTTGTCTTAAAGCACGTTGTCTGGAACTTAAAGTTGAGCTTTCTAATTTACGTGATAAGATTCAAAAGGATAATCATACTGATTTAGTAAAACGGTTTTCCAATCTTGAGGTAAATCATTTAAATCTATAGTTTAAATATTAAAACCTTAAAGAAAGTTTTGGAAACAACACATCTCCACCCGCTCGAGATGTTTCTGATTTTGACTCAGTTTTTGTAATCGAAAAGATGAAAGCCTTAATTCAAAGAAAAGACAACGCCATCAAAAAATTGAGAATACAAATCTCTCAATTGAAAGAAACCCGCAGTAAAGCAGACCGTACACTTGATTTCAGGACCTTAGACTTTCAGATCACTTAATTAACTGAAAAATTAATGTTCTTCAAGAACAAAATGAGCTTTTTAGGGCAGAAAATGGTAAGATTAAGCAGCATTACAAGGAATTGTATGATTCTATTAAGATCATGCGTGCTAAGCATCTAGAACAGACAACTACCCTATTAACTAAAAATGAGAGTCTAAAGGTCCAAATACAAAATAAGTTGTCATGTGTCAATAAGGATCATGTTAAACCAAAAGTTCTTGCACCAGGAAAGTATGGTATAGATGTTGAACCTATTCCCCCTCATAATAGGAACAATAGGGAAGTGCATCTAGTTTATCTCAAACACCTTAAGGAAAGTGTGGAAACCCTTTGCGAGATCGTAAAGGAAGCTAAGGTTGAAAGACCATTAGATAGCTCACTTGCATCAGCTTGCCGTTACACCAAACACTCTCAGGAATTGCTAGAATATGTGATTGGCACTTGTCCAAAAGACCTAAATACACAAGATAACAAGCATGCTTCCACCCCTTTACCTAAGAAAAAGCAAGTCACTTTTGAGGAACAATGTGCAATGTCAAAAAGTAACACACACAAACCTGTAGGGCAACTGAACTATCAGAAGACTAATGTCCCTGTGCCTCCTTCTACATGAGTAAACAGTTGCACTGATGCTAGCAAATCATAGCCTAGGAGCAATACCAAGAAAAATAGGATCTTGCCGGCTAAGAGTGCCAACATGAAGAAAGTAGAAGAACACCCTAGGACAATTAAGTCTAGTCTGAAAACCACGAATCGTGTTGATTCTAGTATTAGCTCTAAGCCGACTATAATTAATTCCAATTCTCATTATGTTTGCCAAACATGTAACAAATGCTTAATTTCTGCAAATCATGATATGTGTATGGTTACTTATTTGCACTCTGTGAATGCAACCCCCTCTGTTAAAAATGTTGTGCGTAAAGTTAAGCAAGTTTGGAAACCTAAGCAAGTCAAGCAAGTATGGAAACCAACAGGCAACATACTTACCACTATAGGTTATCAATGGATGTCTACAGGAAGAACATTCACTTTAGGAGAACAATGCCCTTTAACTAGGCTCACTAAACCTAACAAAGTGTCAGCAATTGCTTATGCTAACCCGAGGGAACCCAACCACAATTGGGGATCCAACTTTCCAAACTCTCCATCTTCGTCTATTTTCAAATGCAGGTCATACAGATCGTCCTTTGGTATTTGGACTCAGGCTGTTCAAAACATATGACAGGGGATCGCTCGCAGCTCAAGAATTTCATGAAAAAGTTCATCAGGACGGTTAGATTCGGGAATGACCACTTTGGTGCTATCATGGGTTATGGAGACTACGTTATTGGTGAGAGTGTGATCTAAAGGGTATACTATGTGGAAGGACTGGGACACAATCTGTTTTCTGTCGGTCAATTTTGTGACTCAGATCTAGAAGTTGCCTTCAGGAAGCATTCTTGCTAGGTTCGAGATACGGATGGTGTTGAATTAATTAAAGGTTCTCGTGGTTCTAATTTATACACTATCTCGATTGAAGACATGTTGAAGTCCTCTCCAATTTTCTTGTTGTCCAAAGCCTCCAAAAACAAATCATGGTTGTGGCATCGGCGTTTAAACCATTTGAACTTCGGTACCATCAATGACCTTGCAAGAAAAGATTTAGTTCGAGGCTTACCTAGATTGAAGTTTGAGAAAGATCATATCTGCTTCGCGTGTCAACTGGGAAAGAGCAAAAAACATACCCATAAACCCAAAACTGAAAACACAAACTTGGAAGTTCTTAATACCCTTCATATGAATTTATATGGACCAATAAGAGTTCAAACAATTAATGGGAAGAAATACATCTTAGTTATTGTTGATGATTATTCGCGGTTTACTTGGGTTAAGTTTTTGTGATTGAAATATGAGACCCCAGAGGTTGTCATCAAATTTCTGAAGCAAATACAAGTCGGTCTCAATAAAACTGTTAAAAACATCCGTACCGATAATGGCACAGAATTTGTCAATAAAGATATGACTGATTATTATGAACATGTCGGCATTTTTCATCAAAAGACAGTTCTGAGGACTCTACAGCAGAACGGCGTTGTTGAAAGACGAAACTGTACTCCTGTTGAGGCTGCCAGGACAATGTTGATCTTTTCCAAGGCCCCGATGTTTCTATGGGCAGAAGCTGTGGCTATTGTGTGTTACACCCAAAATCGATCCCTCATTCACACTCGTCACTGCAAAACCCCATATGAGATGGTGCATGACAAGAAGCCTGATCTTACCTTTTTCAGAGTCTTTGGTGCCCTTTGTTACCTTACAAATGACAGCGACGATCTTGGAAAATTACAACCAACAGCTGATATTAGAATATTTGTTGGTTATGCACCTAGCAGGAAAGGGTATAGAATCTACAACAAAAGAACCCGATGTATTATGAAAACTATTCACGTGCAATTTGATGAGCTACCCACTCCTACTTTTCTGACGCCTGGACAGATAAGTTCAGGGCTCATACCAAATCCGGTTCCTGCAGCTCCTTATGTACCCCCCACAAATAAAGATCTGGAGATTTTATTCCAACCATTGTTCGATGAATACCTGGAACCTCCTCGTGTTGAAAGACCGGTTTCTCTTGCTCTGGCAGTTCAAGTTCCAATCAACTCAACCGGTATATCTTCATCTACTACCATTGATCAAGATGCACCTTCTCCCAGTCATTCACCGTCATCTTCGGTATTACAATCTCCAAGCTTACATCAAGGCATTGCAGCTGAATCTACTCTCATGGAAGATAATCCTTTTGCTCCTACTGACAATGATCCCTTCATAAATGTGTTTGCTTCGGAACCTAGGTCTGAAGCATCATCATCCGGGGATCTTAGTTCAACCGAATCTCCTTATGTCTCTCAAACACTTCATCATCTCGGGAAATAAAGCAAAGATCACCCACTGGATAATATTATTGGCAATCCCTCTCGACCGGTATCCACCAGAAAACAACTAGCAACCGATGCCTTGTGGTGCTTGTATAACTCTGTCCTGTCAAAAGTCAAACAAAGAACTTCAAATCTGCAATAACTGAAGATTGCTAGTTTCAAGCCATGCAAGATGAGATTTACGAATTTGATCGACTTCAAGTATGGGAATTAGTACCTCAACCAGACTGTGTCATGATTATAGCTCTCAAGTCGATTTACAAAGTTAAGCTTGATGAGTACGGTGATGTTTTGAAGAACAAGACTAGGTTGGTGGCCAAGGGATATCGACAAAAAGAGGGTATTGATTTCGAAGAATCATGTGCACTGGTTGCACGTATCGAGGCTATTCGAATCTTCATCGCCAATGCCGCCAGTAAATACATGGCCATCTATCAAATAGATGTCAAGACAACATTCCTTAATGGTGTGTTGAAGGAAGAAGTCTATGTTAGTCAACCAGAGGGTTTCGTTGATCCAGACCATCCGACACATGTTTATCGTCTGAAGAAGGCTTTGTACGGTTTAAAGCAAGCTCCTCGAACGTGGTATGATACCTTGTCACGATTCCTTCTGGACAACAAATTTTCCAAGGGTGCAGTTGATCCGACATTATTCCTTGGAAAATAGGCAAACATATTCTTCTTGTTCAAATATATGTAGATGATATTATATTTGCCTCGACCGACCCTAAAGTGTGTGACATATTTTCCAATGAGACGAGTTCTAAATTTCAAATGTAAATGATGGGACAAATGTCTTTTTTTCTAGGATTACAAGTTTCTCAAAATACCAGAGGCATTTTTATTAATCAATCAAAATTTACTCTTGAAATATTAAAGAAATTTAGGATGGATTCGTGTGACCCTGTTGATACACCCATGGTGGATTGACTTAAACTGGACGAGGACCCCTTAGGGATTCCAGTTGACCAGACTCGCTTTCGTAGTATGGTCGGCTCCCTAATGTATCTCAGTGCCAGCAGACCCGACCTTGTATTCGTTGTATGCATGTGTGCTAGGTATCAGGCATCGCCTACCAAAAAGCACCTTGAAGCTCTTAAACGGGTCTTTCGGTATCCTAGAGGAACCATTAATTGGGGTCTACTGTATCTGAAAGACACTGCTATGGCACTAACGGCCTATGCAGATGCGGACCATGCTGGTTGTCAAGACACACGAAGAAGTAAGTCCGAAAGCGCTTAGGTC
>BQNB010100717.1:0-24639 GCA_026074375.1 Tanacetum coccineum
AGAGACGTTCTCACGTTCCAACTGAAACAGCTGGCCGTGAAGACTCTACTTCCTTATATGCCGAGCTCGGATTATCTGGCAGTGATACGGAGTCTGATGAAGAAATGCCTTCAGTGGGTAGAAGTGGGACTCAAGACGAAGGCCAGGCTGGATCAGACCCTGGTACACTAGATGAAGGCCAGGCTGGATCAGACCCTGGTACACGAAATGAAGGCCAGGCTGGATCAGACCCTGGTACACTAGATGAAGGCCAGGCTGGATCAGTCCCTGGTACACGAGATGAAGGCCAGGCTGGAACAAACCCTGATGATGTTGCGGAATCCCTACCGTTACCAACTCCTAGTGTTCTCGCTGGACCAAACCTTGAACACTCGGATGTTGAGATCACTGATCCCTCCAGTCAACCACTTCCTGAGCATATGGATGAAGGGTTTACGGCCACGGCATACCCTGATGTACAGGAGAATCTGAAGCTAACGGTTGATGAACAGGTGATACCTGAAGAACCTGTCAGCTCTACAGGGACATTGTCTTCTCTACAACATCTCGCCAAAGATTTCAGCTTTGGTGATCAATTCTTGAATGACAAACCGTCTGAGGCCGATAATGAGAAGACAACAGCTGACACTGAGGCTGAATCAATGGTATCCGTCACTATTCAGCAAGACACTTCTATCACCCCTCCGATGACATCTCCGGTGATCGATCTCGTGTCTAGACCTGATTCACCCAATGTTCATTGGCCTCTACCAACCACCACAACCACAACTGCAGCACCAACAACAACAACAACAACAACAACTCTTCCACTACCACCTCAACCTCAACAAGGTTCATCAGAGTCTCTTCTCATTAAGCGCATGGGTGAACTCGAACAACACATAGCGGACTTAGTAGAAGAAAATCAAGCTCTGGAATCACGTCTAACCAAGCAGGGGAGCAGGATCAATAAGTTGGAGAGTGTGGACGTATCCAAAATGATCAGAGAGCAGACGGTGGAGTTCATTGATTCACAAGAGATTGACCGAAAGATTAATGAATCAGTCAAGGAGGTGGTTAGCTTATCAGTAAAGCATGCAATGAGAGCTCCTCTTCGTGCTCGCTTCAAGGATCTCCCTACGTCTGACATGAAGGAAATTCTGCTCCAACGCATGTTGGAGGAGAACTACGACAAGGGACATGCTGAACACAGAGTAGCATATGAAGCACTCAGGACTCTACTAGCCGTCATTAATGGTGAACTGTTGAGGACTTTTTGTATGTAATAGAGGCTCAAAGGAAACTAAGAAAGTAAATAGTAAGCAAAGATTCTCTAAATAGCACCCGCCTGCTGGTCTTCTAGCGCAGGTCACCACCACCAGTTCCTCTCTAGCACGTGGATCAGGATAATCGCAAATCCAATGGGGACTTCTGGCACAGACCGTGTTACCGAGTCGCGATTCAACTTCAAGCTCACTCCATCCACCTCCTGCCATGGCCTCATCCTCGACTGACCAGGGAGAGATTCAGTTCCATAAGCAACCTGGCCTGGTCTCCAAGTTCATCAAAGACAGCTGCTTCAGCTAAATACTCTGCTTGGACAACAACTGACACTCGAGTCAAGCCCTGCAAGCACCGGAACGTGTGTCCCTGAAGATGCTCTATATGGAATGATGAAGACCACTATGCATATTAACGAGGCAGTATCTAGTGATGATGTGAGGTCGGCCGTGAACAAATTCCTGCTAATTCATCTCTAGCGAGTGACAGTTGGATGGGATACGACCTTACATCACTAGACGATCATGGTCGGAACGTCACTGCCACGAGATTACTCTGACTTGTGACTATTCTCATTAGGCGAAGTCACGCGTCTATGATTCTATGCGCAACAATCTTCAACATAGTGGCCTGCTGCTCTGACATGTCGACACATATGCGCGCTTCCACGCAATAGTAAACACTCGCTACTGATGACGACACAAGAATACTCTGTACATATATATAGAATGCGACACTTTTATGATGGTCAATTATAAACAAAAAGGAATCTGCATACACCGACTCCCACAAGACCTGGAAGGTCCCCTGCATTCGAAAAAATCGTCAAAGGAGGTCTCAGTTATGCAACAGACAAGTGATACTCTGCCAGCATTCGGCAGTATATGTATGAGATATTGAGGCCACTCAAGCACGGATCTCACGCGTATCACTAGTGGAGTGATGAGCAATCCGTTCAGTTAGGACGAGGACTGTTTATGGCTACAGCACATGCGTCCCACTGTGGTGTGTATATAGACACACATTAGTCATGCGCACAGTGCATGTAGAAGGGCCGATACTCTACCGGATTTCTTACCTTTCATACGCGTAGAGGACCTGGAGTATTTGCCGATTCACGTAGTCCAGGTTGGTCAATGGTAGAGCAGACCAGCCTATCTGTCAAATCTGTTCGAAGAGTGTATAGCCGTGCGGTCATAAATTTAAAGTGCTGCGAGTATTAATGTGTATCGGAGCGAGATGGGAGCATTACTCTGGGTGTCGCTGAGTGAGCAGGTACTGCGTCATTTATATAAGTAAGTCTACCTAGGTTGTCAGGAGTATTGTGACATGTGCACATGGGGGCTTGTAGTGGAGTAATAGCGGGACTCAGCGGTGGGTTCATGAAAGTACAGCGCATGTGATATATACTGATTAGACCGGACGGGGTGGGTGGGATTGTTTAGGTCTATTTTTTTCTTTATGACAGCTGACTGGTGCAACCAGATACACGAGGCATGATACATTGTATAGGTAATTAGGCACTTTCGACATGTGAAATGCTTCTTAAACTCTGTGTAGCTTCTCACGAGGTATGCGAGTAGGGTCTGGAATATCACAATGTCTAATGAGATATTATGTATCTCATTGTGAGGGGATACACATGAGCGAGTAAGCGGCAGAGGAGCGCTTCGCGTCAGTGTGAGTGCTAAACATCGCGAACTATCTATCTGCATTGTATACAACGATTCTAGAGGAGCGTTCAAACAGACATGTATGCCGGGAACTGCACTTTAGATCGTCTATCTATACTAGAGAGAAAAGACACTGTACACACAGAGTTTGACAATTGGTGCTTATACTCAATGTTCGAGCGTGTTGTCGTATATCGTTAGGCGCGTGATATGAGGCGGAGCACACTAGATTAGATTGACTCGATATGAAAGATGTCTAGACAGCGTGTTGAGCCTTAGACGATCTACAAACACTAGAGGGTGTGGTGAGCTGTCGAGAACTCAGTACCATGAGACTTCTCAGGTCGAGCGGGTGTGCACACGGGGAAGAGCTTCCAGCTGTGAATGAGACGTGCACCGTATACTCACAAATAGCTACAACACCTCACCGCCTCATTCACTTCCTATGATGCAAAGCAGAGTTATATCGTCGCCTCTATATTGACATCTCTTCTACGGAGAGATATGTAGCAAGCTACATAGCTATTATCTCTCTCTCCTATATTTGGAGAGCGCGTGAGAGAGAGGTGTCAGAGAGGTCGTATATACTCTATATATATATAGTCTCAACTACACAGTATATAGACCCTCTCAAGGGACAAGTTACATTCAAGACAGATTCGGGGGCGTCACGACAAACAGATAAGAACATCAATCTAGTGAGATCTAAGAGAGAACACAATCTTCTCTCTTCTATACTTCAGATACACTTAGGTCACACTGCAGGTCGAGTCCTGATGATATAGACTCGCAGAGACTGGCGAGTTCTTGTGCGCTTAAACATATGAGGATCCTGTCGTGTATGTGTGCGTCCACTACACTGCTACACCTGCGGACGTAATTGGGAACTCTGTCCAGGCTAAGCAACATTACGAGCAAGGGACTTTGGTAGTCTGCGAAAGATCTCTTGAAACTTGTGTGGTCATTCAGGAATAGCTATCTGATTCTTTATTCTTGGGAGCTCGGATAAGGTATCTTCAGAACAAGGGGCTCACGTAAACATAGATGTGCATCGAGCAGATCGATATCTGACTTCGGAACTCTCAGGAGTATGGCTTAGAGAGAGTACAGAGAAGTATATGGATTGGTCGTTTGGTGGATTTTGCTGGTATAGGCGTGAAGAAAACAGTCTTTTTACATGGAGTTGATTTTGCAATGTGTGTGTAATTTTTACATTGATTTGGGGTATGTTTACTGTCTGTTCAGTTTTGAGGTGAGTCAGGTAGAGTATGAAGGGGCAGTAACGTAGTGTGTCTGTTGGTAGTACAATTGTGTTAACTAGTAGAGATTGTGTGAGATGTGGAGAGGGGGGGGGGGGGGGGATGATTGTGGAGTGGGGGTGAGTAATGAGAGGTGGAGGTGGGGGTGTGTGGATTGAGAAACGTGGTGGGGGGGTGAAGGAGGGTGAGACGACTACCGTTACTTGTAGAGAACCGAATGGATGGTTGGTAGTATCGAATTTTAATATGCGTGGGTGTTGTTGTGAAAGATTTATACATAATGAGATGTATGTTACTGAAGCACTGTGGGTAAGAGATAGGCTGTGTGATATTCACGATGTAACTATATACTTCACATTTTGTGGGATATCTGGCAGGCACCTGGGAGCACACTGTGTCTCCCAAAGTATTCCTAACTAAGAAAGCGAATAGATGGTGTGAGGACCCGAAAAACGTCAGACGGATGATTTGTATAGTTTTTGCTCGTGGGGGGGTGTGGGGGGTGAGGGGAATCGAGAGATGTGAGATTTAATTATTTACGGAAATCTGATATAGAGGAAAGTAATATATGCTTTTAAAGCGGTGCTAAGGTGATGTAGGTCTGCCATCCAATGAAGGTGGTGAGCAATAGACTTGTTTCAAATTTAAGCGTGATAGCACATATAAGGGGGACGAAGGGGTATAAGTTATGGCTGGGAGGTACGGAACATACGCAGAAATGATCTCTGTTTAGAGACCGGCCGGGTTGTATGTCATACATTCACATATAGTTAGTTAGTAAGTAGTGAGAGAGTTGGGGACTGATAGTGGAAAACACAAGGTTACTTTAGGAGATACAGTAGCAGATGTTCGCTCCAGACGGTCTCCCGCGCGAGTACGGGGGGCCGATTTGTGGGGGGGGTGGTGTATCGTCAGTCCCATGGAGGGCGAGGATGCCACAAGTTTACGGGAGGAGGAGAGGTAAAGAGGGTCGCGATAGGGATATAGGTATAGGTGTGAGCGAAGAATGAGGGAGAGGACTGGTGAGAAGAGAGAATAAGGGTAAGAAGGGGAGGAAGCAGGTACTAAGGATGATGAGATGTTGCTGTCAGAGGGAATACCGGTTGGAGTTTGGACATACGATAACGCCGCGAACAAGTGTGTAGCAGACTGATAGAGGAGAGATTGATCGAACTGGAAAGGTGCCGCGAGACTCTGATGTGGTTACAGAAGATTAGTCTGGCCTGGAGAGCTGCGAACT
This sequence comes from Tanacetum coccineum, assembly GCA_026074375.1. NCBI lineage: Eukaryota > Viridiplantae > Streptophyta > Magnoliopsida > Asterales > Asteraceae > Tanacetum > Tanacetum coccineum. The sequence continues at coordinate 5,433 of BQNB010100717.1, forward strand.
GGATACAGATGTATTAAGAGGGATATAAAAGGGGTTGAATAAGTAAGTCACCCGGTCGCGAGAGAAGCATCATTACGTTCAGGCGAACTCGTGTGTTATACGTCAGCAACATATTATCGAGTGTCAGTGAGATCAGCACTTGTTAGTGATTGTCGTGACATGTTGAGTGACCTGATAAGTATCGCAGGGACCTAGAGGTGCCAATAAGCGAGCGTGCACCGCTATATCACTTCGTGCCGGTAATGCCCTACGTTAAGAGGTCATAGCCTCAAAGATTCTCGCACTTTCACTTTACAGTACAACACAGCGGGACACAACCAATAACTAGATTGAGCGAGCGCTCGGCACAATCTCACTGCCGAGTTGTAGATGATATTGAAAAGGTGTTGGAGTCAGTTCTGCGCTCGCCATGCGTCGCGTTTATACCTAGCTCACAAGACATAGGAAGCGAAAAGTAGAGAGCTCTCTGATTTGCGAGTCGTTATAGACTGGCCTGGTGAGAGCGGGGGGGATTGGGGGGCGTACTCTAATATCTACTCTTAGTATAGTCGGTTGTGGCGGGTGTGACACAACTTCTATCTCATGAATGTTTGGGTGGGCTTGGTTCTCACACACTGGAGACAACAAGGAAAGAGATTTGTATGAGGGAGGAGTTCCGCTTCCATTATTCCTTCGTTGGTAGAGTGCGCGCTAGACGATCCGATGTGATGGACTAAGTACACACAGGATGAGAGGGATTGGAAATCCTTCGTAGAGGCCAATCGACAAACGGCGGGTCGTTGGTAGGTTGAAACGAGTGAGATCCACTAGATTAAATCTGTTGTGATTAGTCATCACTAAAGTATTCGGTTTCGGAAAGTACCTCATTGGAAGCTTTAGCCATAAGACACTTTTCGTCATTTGTTTTTTCATCTTCATCTTCGTCGCTATCACTCCAAGATCCTCCAACAAACGCTTTTTGGTTTTGATATCTTGATAGTTTTGGACATTCTCCGACGAGATGATTTGGATCACCACACTTAAAGCATTTTCTTTCGCCTTTGCCATTTTTGTCGTCTTTATTTCTTTGGAATGATTTTCTCTCTTCATATGGTTGTCTTACGAATCGTCCTCGTCTTTTGAAGAATTTCTTGAAGTCTCTTACGGCCATGGCGTATTCTTCATCTTCACTATCGGAGGTTGAGCTATCGTCATCACTAGATTCCTTTCTAGCTTTCAAGGCAATAGATCTACTTTGTTCTCTTTTGCTTTTGACGGTTTCGGAATCTTTCTTAATTATTTCTTCATAAACCTTCAAATTTCCAATAAGTTCGTCAAGTGATAGAGTTGTTAGATTCTTTGATTCTTCAATCGCCGTGACTTTTGCGCGCCATTTAGGATGCAATGCCCTAAGAAATTTCCTAACACAATTCTTGCTCGAAAAACTTTCATCAAGTGCTTTTAGACTAGTAATAATAGTGTTAAATTTAGCAAAGGCATTATCTATTGATTCCTCTTCCGGAATCATGAATTGTTCATATTGTTGAACAAGAAGATCTATTTTGTTAGCTTTGACTTGATTATTACCTTGATGAGTGATTAACAAAGTATCCCAAATTTCTTTTGCGGTTTGACACATAAAAATTCTTTCATATTCTTTTCGTGGTAGAGCATTATAAATTACCATTTTGGCTTCATTATTTTTAGCAAGTTTCTTTTTAAGATCATCGTTTTGTTTATGAAAAGGTACAATTTCATCCTTTTTAGTTTCGGGATTATTTTGGATAGGAGGAAAATCACCATCGGTAATAACATGCCAAAGATCTAGATCTTTTGACTTCACATAGGTTTCGAATCTATTTTTCCAATAAATAAATCCATCACTTTCAAATAGTGGTGGTCTTTGCATAGATTGCCCTTCTAAATATTTTTCCGATTCCATAGATCGATTCAAGTTTTAAAATACAATTTATTTTAAAAATCTTGTTTAGCGTGGCTCTTGATACCAATTGTGGAAAACTAGAAGGGGGGTTGAATAGTTTACCGCTTTTTATTTTAATGTTTATGTTTGTTTATGAAAACTTAGATTCGACTTTTTGTGAATTCAATACTTGCACAATATGAACAATATAAATAAGTAAAAGTAAACAAAGGAATAAGAGATAAGAGTTAGAAAGATCAAACCAAAACACATGGATTTATAGTGGTTCGGTTACGAAGCTCCTCTTCGGCCTACTCCACTCCTCGAGCACCTAACTCGAGAGTTTTCTTCACTATGTCAACAAACTCCCTTATGGCGGAGAAAACCGTATACAACGTTGCTTACACCGATTTACGACACAAAGCTAAATGTTGAGTTCTAATATTAGCTAGAACTAATCTATCACAACACAACTTCATGACTTCACAACTTCATAACTTCTTCACAACTTCAAGACTTCCTCACAACTTCACGACTTCACTTCACCACACTACTTATGCCACAACTAACTAACACTATATGGAAAGATCACCAAGATCTAACTATGCTTACAACAATCACCAAAACCTAACAACTTCACAACTTTACAAGATATACAAATGATTTATAAGTTATGATATGGATGCAACAAGATTGCAATATACACTTGGGGTGTAATACTTCTTTACTTGATTATGGAATTATTTTTCTCTTGCACTTGAGGGATTAAGCTTGGATCACATGGAAATAAAGCTTTATGATTAAATGATCAAAGGTTTTTAGAGAGATGTGTGGGCTGTTTTAGAACAGAAAGAATGAGTGCAAAATGTAAGAAAATTGTGGGGAAAAGTCTAGTATTTATAGGAGAAACTGGGGGAGAGTCTATCAAGGGCCAGTCCCCTTAAATAGGTGGGCGGTCCCCTTAATTTTAAGGGGGCCGGCCGTGTATTTAAGGGGGCCGCCCTTAACCTATGCGGTCCCCTTAAATAGGTGGGCGGCCCCCTTAATTTTAAGGGGGTGCCACGTGTATTTAAAGGGGCCGCCCTAGACTGGGCGCTCCCCAGTTTGTCCTTTTGTGTAGGGAGAATTTTCTAGAACTTTCTAGCCGTTTTGTTCTAAGATATTTGAATTCAAATTGTTGATTTTGAATAAAAAAATTTATTGTAATTGTTGAGAAAAATGTTTTGTTATGTTTAGAAAATGTTTACAATATTTTTTAAAAGTGTGAGGTTGAATAAAAATTTCTTTGATTCTTATAATGCATTAAGCATTTATTTATTAATGCCTTAAGGGATATAATTTTTAAAATGAAAATTTATACTAATTTCTTGGTTTACCGTTTAATTTTACATTGAACGTTTTTTTTATTTATGATATCAAAAACGTAAGGATGTGAATGAAAAAATATTAATAATGTTTTTTTAAGGCATTATTCTATCAAAAACATGAACGGGGTTGAAGAATTAAAGAAATGTACGGATTAAAGGGTGTAAAGAAAGAAGCCCTCCATTACAAACCTTAGCAGGAGAAACAGGTCAATACATAATCTATCGGTAATCACAAAGATGATTTTGCTATTGAAGACAAGTCATCATGGACCCAGTGATGCAAGGCACAACCCATCCCAGCTACTCAGGCTTCTCTCAAAAGAAGTTTGTTTCATTTTCCTCACAGAGATCAACACATTTATATCGACTTTCTACATTTCCAAAATTAGTAGATATTGAAAAGGTGGCAGTCCGCTCCAGCCTTCGATTACCAAATAACAAATATGCACTTATAGAGTCTAGAGCCAACGAGATCAACAAATATCTCATTAGGACACTATTTTAATCTACGCTTGTCTTCTCACACCATGAGACAAACGTGAAATTCATAAATAGTCCTACGCATTATCCTTGTGATAATTACCAGAACATTTAGAGTAACACTCTTTAGTTGTCACAATGACGAATGGAAATCCTTCCAGTGTCATCATCAAATAACATTGTGGTAGGTGGCTTGCGAGATTCTAAATGAATCAAGCTTGTGTCAACTGGATATCAATTTTGGTCCACTTTTGAATTTGTCGGCTCATCAGAAAGATAGTAACTATCTGATTCACTCTTATCGTGCTATCTTCTTTGAGACGCTCCTATAATGAGAACAAGCAAGTATAGTAAATCTAATGCATATACGATAGAAGATCTAACACTTTGAGCTGAAACCTGTCAAGGAGATTATTCTCAAAATTGAATCTACCTGATCACTGGTACAGTATCTTAATAGTGTCATAAATGGTACTCACGGAAACGGAGGTTAATGTAACCTAACTTTGACGAATGGCAAAGCCATATTCGTCTATATCTGTTGTTTATCACTAACATAAATTTTCAGGTATAAGTGACGGCATTACAACCTCATTCTAGCTGAGTCAAGATTCACCACGTCATGCTCAATCGACAAAGATAAATACATGATGAAAGCTCAAGTACATGTGTCAAAGTCTTCCGCAATCTCTAATGTACAAGCACTTCCTCAAAAGAACATTATCGACAAATTACCAGCAATAACAAAGAATATCGTTACACGTGGATCAAGTACCTACTACCTTACATTATGTTGTTTAAGTTATTTTGTTTAAAATAGAATATGTTGGAGGGAGGATTGTTAGCAAGCTATCAAGGCCTTGAGCATGAGGGTAGAGACACAAGATCACAAGGCGGCATAAGATTCAAGGATAAAGATTTAAAGATCTTAAGAGTCAAGATAAATCAAGGCCAAAGACCATGATATAAGAATTTTGTCAAAGTTATCCAAGTTAGAGATCCAGATCTAGATCACAAGCATGAAAAGGATCATCATAGTGATTCCCAAGGAACAGAAGGCTACAGACTAAGACGTCACAGAATTATACACATTCAATAAACTAACTTTAGGGGAGATTGTTAGCCGTGTTTTTATGTAAAGTGATTGTCATTATTATTCCCGAGCCTTGTATAGGAAAACATAGTTTTACGGGAATTACTTTAAGCTAATAAGCCTTAGTGTCGGGCTTAAGCCCATGTATCCATCCCAAGAAAGCCCAATCGACCCAATTAGGGTTGTTTCTTACTATGTACTATAAATACCCTTCCTTATTTACAAGGAACGGGGGTTGATTTTCTTTTTCATTAACAAAGTAACCACTATTTTCCTACTCTAGATCTTTCTCTTTCCTATCACGTCTTTACTCTCTTTTAAAACAACTATTCTATTTTTGTGTTTTTTGATAATATTTATGATGTCAAAAATACGCTATCTATATGTATTTGGGTGCTCTCTGTTACTTCACCAATGATAGTGAAGACCTTGGCAAGTTGAAACATAAAGCAGATATTGGAATCTTCATTGGTTATGCTCCTGCAAAGAAAGCATTTCGAATCTACAACAAGAGGACCCATCTAATCATGGAAACCATCTATGTAGACTTTGATGAGCTGACAGCGATGGCTTCTGAATAATTTAGTTCAATACCCGGGCCTCAACTCTTGACTCCTGGAATGATCAGTTCCGGACTCGTGCCAAATCCTCCTTCTCTAACACCGTATGTACCACCAACAAAGAAGGACTGTGATATATTGTTTCAATCGATGTTTGATGAATACTTCATCCTCGTCACCTCATGTGATCTCTAGTTCCTACAATCGTAGCTCCTTGAAAGCTATTCAAACACTGTTCACCTTCTTCAACTTAGTTGATCAAGATGCACCATTCCAAGTACCTTCTAAAAATCCTCAAGAATCACAATCCCCTAGTTATTCCTTTTGCATTGAAGAACAGGTTCACGAAATGAAGTTGCATAGTTAGATAACGATCCCTTCTTTGGTGTTCAATTCACAAATACCATATTATGAAGATCCTTTCAACGGATGTATTCCTAAACTAATGTGCACGCAGTCACTCAAAACTACCTAAAAATACACCTCAAAAAATAGACACAGGATCACCCGCTGGATTTTGTCATTGAAGTCTTTCTACGACCTGTCCCTACACGACAACAACTATAAACCAAACACATTGTTTTTTATTACTATGAGCTTTCCTATCTTCCATTGACCAAAAGAATTACAACGATGTTTTAAAAGAGTGCATGTTGGTTGAGCTATGCAAGAAGAATTAAATGAATTCAAAACGACTAGATAGTATAGGATCCTCGTACCTTGTCCGGATCGTTCATGATAATCAATTGAAGTGGATCTTCAAGGTTAAATTAGACGAATTGAGAGGTGTTTTGAAAAACAAGGCTAGGTTGGTAGCAAGGGGATATCGTCAGAAAGAAGGCATCAACTTTGAAGAACCTTTTGCATCAGTTGTACAACTAGAGGCCATCCGAATATTCATTGCATATGCCGCTCACAAGAACATGACAATCTATCAAATCGATGTCAAGATTGGGTTCTTAAACGGCATACTATGTGAAGAGGTATACGTTAGTCAACTAGCGGGTTTGCTAGATCAAGTTAATCAAAAACCGTGTGTATAAGCTGTAGAAAGTCTTTTACAGGCTAAGCAAGGCTCACGGGTTGGTATGATTTGATATTATGTTCTCTACCTCTCCAAAGTTCTTATAAAGGCTACGGTTGGATTCCTATATTATTCATCAAAAAGAAGCAAATGACATATCCCTTACTTGTACAAATCTTATGTAGATGGTATATTTTTGCTTCAAACTAATCTGCACTATGTGAAACCTTTTCTTAATTAACGTGTTCCAAATTTAAAGATTCGTTGATGGACAAAATGTCATTTTTTCTTGGATTCAAAATTTTTCAAAGTCCTAGAGGCATCTTTCTTAACCAATCCAGAATATGCTCTTGTAGATAATTAAAACGTCTATGGTATGTAAACCAGTGACCCTATAGATATTCCAATGGTAGAGAAATCTAAACTGTATGCAGATCCATATAGGAAAGAAGTTGATTCTTACCCATGTTATCGTAGAATGATGGATCCCTTAATATTTCTGACAGCCAGTAGACCAGACCTTGTATTTTTTTGTTTGCTTGTGTGCACGGTATCAGCCAATGTCCTTACCAAAAAGCAATTATTAATACAGTCAAGAGATCTTTGATACCTAAGAGGAACCATTAACATGGGTCTGTGGTATTCAAAGGATTCTTGTATTGCACTAAACAAACTTATGCAGATGGCTGATCATGCAGGTTTCCTAGATACAAAGAAAGTAATTGGCATCATTGCACCTTATTGGGTGACAGATAGTAAGTTGGTCGTCATAAGGAAGCATTAAAGACAAAGACATTTATCCAGTACAAAGATGAATACGTTGCATATATGGTATGTTGTGCTAAACGTATCATTTGGATGAGTCTCAACTGACAGGACGATGGGATTGGATTCACCAAAAGACCTATGTTCTGTGATAAACAAAGTGCTATTGCGGTTTATACTACAAAACCGTCCAACATCCAGATCCAAGAACATGGAACATCAAACTACCACTTCATCAGGAGCAAGTGGAAAAACAGTGTGGTCTCAAACTCTATTCGTCAAAAGAAAATATCAGCTCGGCAGAATTCTTTACCAAGACATTAGTCGGAAGACTTTGATTTTCTTCATCAACAAGCTTTAAGGAATGAGAAGTATGTCTCCTAAAAATTTGCTGAAAAGTTATAGCTGAAGAAGAAGAGAAGAAGTGTGATGGTGGCACGTCTTCTCTGTATCCTATGTAATATAGGTAAATATGAAAAAATAAGAAAAACACAAAAAGATTTTTTTTTAATTTTATAAAATATTACAAAAATAAAAATATAAAAATATATAAAACAAGAAAATACCAAATATATGTTTTTCATGACATGTCTTTTGAAAATCGATAATATTTACGGCTTTAGAAATGTCATTATACGAAGCTATAAATAAAGTTCGAGCAGAAGTTCTATAAAGTTTCAAAAGATGTCATTGGATTGCTGTTATTTAGACAGCAACCCGGTTTTAAACTTAAAGCAAAAGTATTTAGCAAAAAGAAATACTTGTCCTTCACAACGGGAATTTATTTTTCTGGGTATGAATTACTTTCGTATTCCATACAAAGGCTTGTGTATATTTTGCTACACAACCCGAGCTTTCTAGACAATAAGTGTACGTGTCAGTGCATTTATTTGTTAAAATAAGAGAAATCTTATTTTAGTCGGTGTTGAATTTTAAAACAAATTAATCATCTCCATGTTTCATCAGAAAATAATTTTCAAGGACAATTTGGAAATCTCAACAATGACTACAACTCTTTAAATAGAAAACGGGTTATTATTTGAGGGGGTTATTACTTTAACTCTTTTGGTGTTGTTATTTGTTATTTGTTTTTGTCCTTTAGGGGCTTGATTGCCAAAATAGTAAAAGCCTAACTTCTTCGTAGCAACTAGAGGACTTATGATGTCATTTACCCCCTTAGTTCTTAAGCATTTAGAAAAACTTAAATGAAAAAGGATAAGTTGTATATTTCACAGGGCAGTTTTGATAAAAAATAATGGTTTTATACAAAAATCCCACCCCTTTGAGTTTTGTACTTACCATTTCAAATTTTTCTTAAAGTTTTTTTAGTCAAAATTGGCTAGATCATAACATAAAGTATCGTTTTTATTTTCTGTGTTTCAATCCATATGATAAACTTCAAATATGGGTCTTTTACTCCTATTAATCTAATTAAAAGGAATTAGCTTATTACACTCGTTTTATTGTTCGAAATCTCTAGAAATTGGTCTAGGGTTCTTGAAAATCAAAAGTAGTGTTTTTGTCTAATTGATAAGGGGGTTTTGATGCCTAAGGGGTCTAGAATACTTGTTTGAACAGTTATTAATGGGGTTATCATATGAATTTGTTCTTGTTGATTCTTTGTGTGTATCTTCAAAAATCAAAAGAATGTGTAAAAGTTCCGGGTTTATGGATATAAGCTATGTTTTATGTTCTTATATGTGTTAGAGTGCTTATCATATTAGGAGAACATCTATCTTGGAATTTTTGGCTTAAAATCATGGTTATGTGGTCGAAGGCTTCATATAAGTGGTTTTTTTGGTTAAATTTATGATGAAAGATCTCATAGATGGTAGGCGTAGCTAGGAAATCCTGTTTCTACGTAAGTATATTAAGTGTGTGTGGTTCATTGTTAGAATGGGTGAATTAATCTTTGGCCAATATTGCACACACAATTTAAAGATAGTCGAAAATGCCACTGGTTAGACTTAGCAGATATTGCCACAACCGTTTAAAGCTAGCCGAATTACCACTAAAGTTTTATAGCTGGCCGATTATTGCCAAAGTTTTTAATGTATAGCCGATATTGCCACATGTTTGAAAATAGCCGATATGGCCACAACTTAAGCTAGCCGATATTGTCAGATCTTAAAGTTGGCGATCTCGCCACTAACAGATGTTGCAATCTGTTGGATTATATTGATTTGATTGATACAAAACAATGATAAAAAACAAAAAAGAATGAAACAAATGGAAACAAAAGGACAAAGTCGACATATATGGAATTCTTACAAGTTGTTGGAGGCATGAATGATTTTAGAGATTTGGTAAAAGATATGATTGGATAAATATTAGGAAGATTTGTTTCTAATACAATTAGTTTTCCTTGTAGTCTTTTGGACTCGCTGTTATATAAATGAGATCCATTAGACATTGTTTAGGTGTATCAGTTTTTTTTTGTTGTAACACTAGACAAACGTCGTGTGTGTATGTATCATATATGAAGATGTAGACGTCTAAGGGTTTTAGCCTCAAGGTCTATGACCATGTTACAGGTAGGTAAATGTTCTATATGGATCAAATAGAAATTCGGGTTGTTATCCCGTGAATGAATAACCTTGTATTAACAAAGAACAGTTGTTCTTATGATACTTCCGCTTATACTATTCTATGACTTTGTTATTGTTATTCATAGATGAGATCAAAACAATCTGAGTTATAATCGGTTAAGGAGTTCTATCAAACTCCACATTGGTATCACGATCCGTGTGATACTTTGACTAGGATTCTACAAGGTGATTTGATGATACAAAAAATGATACAAAACAATGAAACAAGAATGAAACAAAAGGAAAACAAAAGGATCAAAGTCGACATTATGGAATTCTACAAGATGTAGGAGTACATGAAGATTTTAGAAGATTTGGTCAAAAATATGAAGATAAAGATTAGGAAGATTTAGTTTCCTAATTGTATTATGTTTCCTTTGTAAACCTAGATGATCTCTATTATATAAAGAGATATTAGGCGTAAGTTTTAAGTGTGTACAAGATGTAGACGTCTAGTAAATATGTGTGTTCTAGGCGTATGGTTTACTTTGTAAACGCCTAGAGTTGGTTTAGCCTTCAGGATCTTTTGATTCCTGTTATAGTTAGATAATCGTTCTACTAATGATCAAGTAGAATTGGGGCTTGTATGGAATGATACGATGATGAAAAACCTTGTTAGTAACATTGTTCTTATTCCGCTATGTTTTAATACTTTGTTATTAATCTTATGAACTTTGTTATTATTCATCCTAGATTAGATCTAAACAATCTAGAGCTTAAATGATCTCAGTTCCCATTAGGTTGTATAGGTCCTATCAGGTGGTATCAGAGCCACGGGGCTCTTGATCTAGGGTTTTACAAGGTTTGTGTCGAACATATAATGGTACAAAGGTTCAAAGAATTTCTGTTTTCAGTAACAAGTGGCGATTTTGGTGAAACTAAGGTTTCTTTTAAACCCTAATTTGGTGTTAACTGAAAAAGAAGACTATACGACATCAAGATGATAACAACTCGATGTGTTTTGTTCAGCTGCTAAAACGGTTCTGTAAAACCTTACTCTAGGGTTTTATACTAATCAGGTTCTTGGTGTTCATATGGTCGTTTTTGCTAATTGTTTTATTCTTAAAGTCGATCATTATTGAAAGAGCAGGTTGCAAGTTTTTGGTTTTGATGGTTATGAAACCCTAATCGTCTTTAGGGTTTCTTGTTGCTGCTGCTCCTAGATCAAACAAGGCAATTGGCTTAAAAGGGTTTTCCATGAAGTGATAAAAGTTAAGGTTTATTGACGTGATGAATACTCGTTGTTTGGGTTTTGATCAGTAATACAAGAAAGTCTACTTCTCTTGGTTCAACTAGCCCTACTGGTGGTTAATTTAAATCGACTGTGGTTACTTCTACTTTGTCGAGTGTTAAGAGTAACTATGTTGGAGAAGGATTTAGGACTAAGGTTACTGCTAGATTGAGTAACTTTACTGGTGGTTCGTGTTTTACTTCTATTGCCAAAACGACTAAGAAAAGTGCTGCTACAAGAAAGTATTACTGCTGCTAATGTATATGGTTAGTACTGCTAAGACTTACTCGTTAATATTGTTACCTTGTGTTAGTGCTGCTAGCATATTATTAGAACTGCCTATGAAAGTTTGTGCTGCTAAAAGGTATTACTTAATGCTGCTATTACGTGATTAGTACTATCAGTTGATACTTAAAGCTGCCAGAAGTAGTTTCAACTGCTTGTTATATTTTAGTGCTGCTCGACTTCATTTCAACTGCTAGCTTTGATAGATATCGGACAGTACATGGTTCAGTTCTCGGATGGTTATAGAGATATTGAACAACACACACAGATTGATTTTGGTTTAAATGTTCTTAAATGTTTAATGGCTCGTTTTTGGATTATTTGAAATAATTGATTACAGAGATGATTATTTATCACTTATTTGAAGTTGAAGTAAAGTTTCACAGGTGCGTGTTCTTATCATATCTTAAAAGTCAGTGTTAGTGATGACTTTGAAGATAACTTGTTCGTGCTTATACGGTGTTGATGAAGACTTACAAAATCTAGCAATGTGTGATTTCTCTTATGGTGCTCAATGCGCACATTTGCTATCACTTAAAGGAGTTACGTTGTAGTGCTCAGTGTCTCATTGAAGATGAGGATTTTTTTTAAGAGATTGAGGTCTACTTATACTTTGTGTATACAGTATGAGTTTGGAGTCACGTGGATAGTACAAGACATAAGACATAAGTTTGGGTTATTCTACTTCTACATCAAGTTTGTTATACTGATTTTTCTCCATCAGTAATCATTACAAAAAGCCTACAGAATTTGAAGATTCAAGAGATGGTTAACATATTGGTTTCAGGGGAAGCTTAATTGACAAAGTGTTTAACCATCAGGATATGTTCATGCACCACTTGAGGGGAAGGTTTTCGATACTACTGCTAAGTCATTATTACTACTGCTAGTTTAAGTTTCTACTACTTAAATTCATTTTTCTTATTGTACGTAATGGTGGGTAATTTGAGTCATTGGAAGGCTGGATTGGTAGTGTGATATATGGTTTACAGTTGTAAAGATCCAAGTTTCATATCTTCACAAGACCCCTATTGGATTATTACAAAAAGGGGAAGAAGGTTACAGAGATATGATTTGCAACTTATTAAATGTGGTGGCATAAAGATTTCGATTTAAGAGGAAGATTGTTTCATTCATGGAAGATCAAGATGTTGGTTTTGTAATCATAAAATAGGGGAAGATTGTTGGGAATTATATTGATTTGGTGATACAAAACAATGATACAAAACAATGAAACAAGAATGAAAACAAAAGGAAAACAAAAGGATCAAAGTCGACATTATGGAATTCTACAAGATGTAGGAGTACATGAAGATTTTAGAAGATTTGGTCAAAGATATAAAGATAAAGATTAGGAAGATTTAGTTTCCTAATTGTATTATGTTTCTTTTGTAAACCTAGATGATCTCTATTATATAAAGAGATGTCAGGCGTAAGTTTTAAGTGTGCACAAGATGTAGCCGTCTAGTAAATGTGTGTGTTCTAGGCGTATGGTTTACTTTGTAAACGCCTAGTTAGAGTTGGTTTAGCCTCAAGGATCTTTTGATTCCTGTTTTAGTTAGATAACCGTTCTACTAATGATCAAGTAGATTTGGGGCTTGTATGGAATGATACGATGATGAAAAACCTTGTTAGTAACATTGTTCTTATTCCGCTATGTTTTAATACTTTGTTATTAATCTTATGAACTTTGTTATTATTCATCCTAGATTAGATCTAAACAATCTAGAGCTTAAGCGATCTCAGTTCCTATCAGGTTGTATATGTTCTATCAACATGTTTTTATAAACTTATGTGTATACCCCTATGTGAAATTTTAAGTCTATGTCAGCCAATTTAAGAACACTTGCACTTGGTTTTTTCTCTCTGATCAAACCTAAGGTTACATCCAACCCAAGGCAAAAAATTTCTCTCTCGTCAGACCTAAGGTTAATTTTTGCATGTTCTTACTTGGTGGACTTAAATCGAGTTACTTGGTCAGACCTTGGACCCGAGGCATAAGATGAGATAAAACATGTACATGACATTACTATATGAGTTACTAAAGTCATATGTCTCATAAATCTAAGAGTTGCATTTAAATGCAATTAATGCACGCCGCTTACCTCTTGCCCTACTTGTTTACATGCTGCTCAGACCTTCGATAATAAGTGGGAGGTCAAGTTGGATCTTAGTCTTATTAGTAATTAATTGGGTAGTTAATTTTTTCAAGAATTTAATTATCAAAAATACTAAAGTTGAACTTTCTATGTTTTGATTGATTGTGTTATTGCAACATAATTCGTAAACGAAAGTTTGTTTTCTTAAAAAGACAAACATAGTCTCTTTTCCTAGTAAGAAGAGTAAGACTTACTCCTATCTCTTCTCCTTGCTTGACAAAACTAAGATAGGATTACAATTGAAATTTTCTCATTATAATTAACTCACTAACAATCTTTCATTACCCTTTCTCGGTTATGAAATAATTGAAAGATAAAATATTTTGTGTAACTAGAGAACATTTTGTCTATAGCTACCAAAATAATAACATCTTGCACTTGTCAAGACGATGTATGAGTTTTAAATGTGAATAAGAGGAATTCTCAATAAACCGCAACGAGTAAAGAAAATTACTAGAATGTGATGCATTCGTCGTAGGACTTCAACAAGAATTTTTACAACTCCCTAGGCAGAGTACCTAACCGTTGTAGTAGTAGTATAGGCAAGACTCGAGGGTTGTTATCGTTCTCTAGGGAAATAGGTTGGGAAGGCTTGATCACGGTCTAACAGAATTCTAGGGGTTGAGAGAAGATTATTTTTGTATTTTTATATTTTATAGAAAGCAAATAAATCTATGGTTTGAGAGGTTGGTTTGATAAACTATTAACTAAACTAATTAATAAACTAATCTACTGGTGATAACTTTATGATAATTGAATGTATTCACTTAATCATGCATTACTTATCAGATTGTTTCTCCTAATCGTGTTGCCCTGTCACACTTGTGATGTAATGTGTAAGTATTTCCTAAGTTATGAACGAATTACACGAATCCGCCATCTATTTAATATTCCGTTAAGGCAAAGCACAAGTAAGATAGTATGAAGACTATTACAAGGCCCCTAAGAGTATATTAAATGCGTGTGAAATACCTTAAGAGGGATCAACTATATATGGGGTAAGGTAGTATAAATACTGTTACCCTATGATATCCTTTCTACGCACTCGCGTTTCCCTAGATGTGTCAACAGCGATACTAAAAAAAGCTGTTTTTCTAAGGCTTAACGCGTACATTCATCAACAAGAAGCAACGGTAAAAGGATCTACAATCTGACTTTCATGCAATCATAAGCAAATACAAAGGGGGGTTTAGCCTCGCATGTTATAAAGGAAGTAAGAAGATAAATCAATCACACAACACATAGACATATTGAATGATCAATGATAAATAACCTTACTTGAATTAAAACATGGATCCAAGGTAGTACAATAGGGTTTTGAGGCCCTAAAAACGACCTATGAAGCTGCTACAAGGACTAGGGTTCGTCTCCCTAAGTTATATAAAGTTATCCCAAAAGTTACATACTAAAACCCAAAAATCAGTTTTGTATATATAGAGATATCGCGACGACGGCGTCGCGTTATGGTCCTGACGCCGTCGCTACGTGGATGATTCTAGATCCTCTTTAAGTCGGTGGTATGCGTGTGTAAGCACTAGTCAAATTTATATATGTATAGTATAAATCCCGTGACAATTCTTACCAATTACTTCTCAAACAAGAGAAATAAAAGGGTAAAATCTCACTTAAGAAAACACAATACGTATATTTTTAACCGGGAAGTATTTCTTCTCGGGTCGTATCCCAACGAAGTCGTGAATTGAGATTCGGGAATAATTCGGATTCGAGTCAAGAATGAATAAAGGATTTTTGAATTTTGAATTACACTACGAATATAATAGCACAATTAAACTATAGAAACAATTAAAGGATTAAAAACGTTTAACTAATACGAAAAATTAACAAACGTGAATTAAAAACGTGAGCTAAAACTAAAATTTAAAATCTAAGGCACTACTTTTAACAAATTTTATACCTAAAAATCACAAATTTAAAAAGAAAATTTTAGGAAAAAGAATTAGAATTTTTTAACTATTTTTGAATTTTTTATGAATTTCTAAAGAAAAATGAATTACTAAAAATAAACTTTTTCTAAAAATTAACACTAAAATTCTATTTTTATTTTTCAAAAATACTAGAATGAAAAAGAAAATTATTACAAAAAGAATTAGATTTTTCCAACTATTTTTCTATTTTCTATGAATTTTTTAAGAAAAAGAAATTACTAAAAATCTATTTTAATTTCTAGAAAATACAAATTTAACTGGAAAAATAAAGAAAAATGGTTTTTAACTACTAAAAATGTGCAGAAATTTAATGAACTAAAAATGCCTAATTTTTACTAAGCAATTGAATCCTAATTTTGCTAATTAAAACCTAAACCCTAATTTTATTAAAACTAATTTTGAAAATATTAAAACTATTTTATTTAACTAAAAGAACAGGGTAGAAAATGCAAAGTATGAAAGTAAAGGGTAGGCGGAGAAAATAAAAGAAAATTACACTATAGTGAAAACAGACAACCTTTAACTATTGAAAAAGTACCAAACAGACCCTACGATTTAGCTTATTTTTGGCTTATCTAAAAAATGAAAATCAGCAAAAACTTAAAACATAAAAGTTGTTCCTGAGCTTATCTACTACAACTTTAACAAAAGCACATTAAACTTTTATCAACTAAATAAGCTAAAAATTAAGCTTCTAAACCTGTGCTACAGAAACTAAGGCTTTCCTAACTTTTCTAATCTTTGGCTTATATCTAGCTTATTACTCAATTAAAATAAGAACCAAAAGAAGCTATAAGAAGCCTAAGATGTGTACTAAAGATGTCTAAAAAGAAATAAGCTAAAAGTAAACAAAATTAACAAGAAACTTGTTCATAAAAAGCTAAGGTTCAGGCTTATTGACTGTAGTTAAGCTATACCTAATAAGCTAACTACCTCAAATTTAAGTCCTAGAAACTGAAATTTTGGAAATAAGCTATATCATGAATATAGAGTAAACATAGATAAAAGGAATTTAGAAATAACAACTAGAAATTAAAAATCAAAAAGTAATAAGCTAGTAATCTAAGCTGCTAGTTATACTACTTTTGCAGGAACCTAAAAGCTAACCTAAAGCTTAAAAATGAAACTCAAAAGATTATCTATATTAAGCTAATGGAGTTCTTACTAAAATGCTTAAATCTAAGGTCTAACTCCTAATTAAAAAAATAAAAGACAGCTAGAAAAGTGATGAGCAACAACAGTATTAACTAAGTTAATACTGTTGTTGCTGATATACTTGGTAAATGCCTAAGTGCAGGCTAAATTCTAAGGTAAAAACTCATAAACTAACTCACTATATATATCTAAACCTACACTAACCCAAATTTAACTCTAAAATGCTTTTGAAACACTTAACACTAAATCTAATTGAACTTAAAACTGCCCTGGTGCTGGCAAAGTCTTTTTAAGCTTTAAATCTTAAAATTCTACAAACTAACTTTCAAAACCTGTTTAAAACTTGAAAACTTTGAAAACCTCAACTATGTAAAGTATTTTGACAGGAATATGTTGACTTTAAAGGTCAAAAATGCCATAACCCAAACACTACTTAACCAATTCTGTCCAAACTAAATTTTATCTAAAATCTATTTTAAAACTAAAAATACTAAAACCTTATATCTACTCAAACTTTAACTAATCTAATTGAGCTATTTAAGTTCTAAAATATACAGCTTATTAAAAGAAATAAGCTAGTTACTCACCTAGCTATTTGACACTTAGTAAAAACAGATTCAACTAAGAAGATTATTTAACTAGAATAGGTAATGGAAAATCAAAAACAGCTAAAACTAATGATCAACTAAACACACTTCAAAAAGGAATAAGCATATCTGAATTCACAATAAGCAACTAGAATAAGCTTCAATTACTATAATGAAAAATAGAGAATGAAATCTGAATTTTATGTAATCTCAGACACTAGGCCACTCTTTCTGAGTGAGTGACCTTAAAAAACAATTTCCTAATAGCTCCTAGCCTCTAGACCAAGAGAACTTAGCTCAATAAGCTTCTTTGAGCTTATTCTTCCTTATTGCTTCCAAATTCTATCTAATTGAACTCAAATGAACATTTTTGAATTAGGATAGAAAAATACAGTATTTAAAAGACTTTTAACAATGTAAGCACTACTTGTGAACTAAAGGAAACAAAATAAGCTAAATTGAGCTTATTTCAAGCTTATTAGCTAAAAACAGCTTATTACTTGAAAACTTGAAAACAAACACAAATCAACTATTTAATTTCTTTAGGAAAGAAGAGTACAAGGTAAGTAACAAGTAGTACAAGTGACTTGAAAGATTTAAAAAAACTTAATTCGAAACAATGAACAGTACAAGTAAAATGAAAAGAGAAATTTTACAAAATAATACTAAAAAAACTCTCACACTATCACTCTCTATCTCTTATTTATAGTTGAAGGTGATGAGAAGATGAGAAAACTCAATCATTCCTAGCCCTTGATCTCTTTTTCTTTGAATCTTGGCCGTTGATTGTCTTTGGTGAGGTGTTCGTACCAATAGGAGGCTGCCACGTCATAAAAATGACGTGGAGATGGTAAATACGAGGTGGGTTGAGAGTAGGGAGAAACGGGGAAGAGATTTAGGAAGGTGGGTTTGTTCGATGTTTTGGCGGGAAAATTGGTTAGGGACGGTTAGGGGGAAAAGTTTATACCGCGTAATGTTTGAAAGATTGGAGAAATTGCACAACTAGTCCTTGTGTTTTCTTTTTCCAAATGTAGTGTAAAATAACTTTGAAAGTCTACACTTCTGGCCCTTGTAGTTTAATAAACAAGAAATGGACTTGATTTTGGGCTTTTATTAGGCCGAATGGTGTAGAAGAATGGCCCAAGGGTATTTTAGTCTTTTTGCATCCTCTTCAAAGGGTATAATGGTCTTTTTCCTTCAAACTTTGACTTGACTCTTCATAACTTTGACCTCTTTTGACTTATTAAGACTTTTTCCTTGTGTCGGGCTGATCCGGCTTTGATATCTTTCCTCATGTCTTCTCTTGATCACTTGTCTCTTCATTTCTTGTCGGTTTTTGCTCGTTTTGACTTTGATATCCTTTCCTGCACATTAAGACACAAAAGAGCACATATTTCCATCTTTTGGCATATTTTTGGCTTTTATTGGCGAAATCTTGGGTATTTAATATATACAATTTAACACTTATCAAGAGGTTAAAACATCAAGGCTACATCGGAGAAGAACCCCTAAAGCTTTGAAAAAAGAATGGTGAACTTTGTAATCTAGATATCATCAATCCAGATATTACAATTGAAGACCGACCATTAAAACATATTACTCCAAAAATGGAAGATTCATTCAAAAAACAAATTGATAGTCTTCTCAAAATTGTGCCATTCGCCCAAGTAAAAGCAGGCACATAACAATGGCAATGATCGTAAATTCAGGAACAACAATTGATCCTGTAACTAGAATAGAAATCAAGGAAAAAGAAAGGTTGGTTTTTAATTACAAGTCATTGAATGATAATACATACAAGGATCAATACTCCCTACCAGGTATCAACACGATCATCAAGAGAGTAGGAGGCGCAAAAATATTCTCAAAGTTTGATCTCAAATTGAGATTCCATCAAATTGCTATGGATGAAGAATCAATCCCTTGGACAGCGTTCTTAGTAACAATATGACTCTATGAATGGCTGGTTATGCCATTTGGCCTGAAAAACGCCCCAGCAGTATTCTAAAGAAAGATCGATAAATGCTTCAAAGGAACAGAGTCATTCATAGTAGTATATATTGATGA
>BQNB010100718.1:0-22402 GCA_026074375.1 Tanacetum coccineum
TCATCCCTAGTGAAGTTATACTTCAATATTCATCATCTAAGCAACTTTGAGCTATCTACATTGATGACCTCGAGCTCCCCTAGCTCCTTACACTCCTATGATTAGTGACCTCAGTTGATAATGAATCCATGGATCAAATTTCTTACAAAGACTTAACCTACATCAAGGGTTAGTTTTGTGCAACATATAATATGTATATATCGTAAAGCAATATGAGAAATATATGATAAATGCGTGTATGCTTCTTCTTGACGAATGCTCCCCCTTATTTAAGGCATCAAGGTATTATCAAAAAGCTACAAAAAATGATAGTGCAATACTAAATACTCTGTTGGACGAGTATGTGCAACTAAATGTATGTAAGATGCACTCTCTATGTGCTTGTGAAAAGCTCCCCCTTGTTTGGGACACCAAGGAATTGAGTTATGGAAGTGTACTACAAAACAAAGTTAGTAGACAAACGCACATATACATAATAACGATGATAGCTATGTATGAAACAAGAAAAATAATATGAGAATGGTGTTTTAACCTAAGGTTTAAAAACACATATAGTATCACATAGCATGATTATAAGATAAAGTAGAAAAAGTTAAAAATTAAGAAATTTTGAATTTTGGCGTCTGGTCTGGTGAGCCACGGATCTGCCTAAACAACCTACGGATCTACCATATGGTGGATCCGTTGGTCGCATGTTCCTACAAAATCAACCAGAACTGCAATTTGCAGCCAAAACCTAAAGCACATAGCATGTAAACACTTAAATCATGAACAATAGCAAGTAAGGGTCCAAAAAGGATAACATACCAAGTCATAAAGATGTTAAGCACCATGATAGTAAAAATATATATATTAATATACTGTCGGGGAACATGATATGCATGTCTTAGGTATGAGTACTCTAAAGTATGACATTTTCAAGAAATGTTGGAAACTAGACACATGCAATTCTATTTAAAAAATAAAAACCTAGATAAAAAGAACCAAGACACATGCTCGATCACTGAGACTCAATTGACACCAAATTTATCCAACCAATCACACAACTTTAATAAACGTGAACATAATTTGTTTATAGTTTGAGACACCGTTGTTGTGAGAACGACTTCATCCAAGATGTCATTCGGATAAGGAGTACTATTGTTTTTAGAACAACATGTTCCTTAAGAAATGATTATCTACTAAAGATAATGATTTGACTTCGGATAGACTTTCGTCAAGGGTTGTATTGAGAGATTCCTAAATCCTCAAGGTTTGTTTGTTAAGCACTATGTGTGCTTTTCATGTGCGGGGTTTTCTAGGAAAAACATTTTTGTAAGACTTTGGGTCGAACTAAATGTTGACGATAAGGATGATTTGTTAAGAAGATATACTCCAAGTATTTTCTTAGAAGAAAGAAAAATAATTATTATTATGAAATATAAAAGTAAAATGATATCAATAATATTTTAACACGTCACATCAAAAATATATACTCGAAAGTAGTTATATTATGACAAGAATAAATAGTGAAAAATGATGTGCACCTAGAAGTAAATAAAAACAATTCCATATAATGGAAAGTGGTGAAGAATGAGCGAGAACAAAGAGGGAAGGTGTTGAGATAAGGTTGATAAGGACGATCTATAAAAATATTTCTTTTGCATTAACGGTGACATGAGTGATTGGGTTGCATGTAATCCTAGTGATTGAGTTGCATGTGATTGGTTGTCAATATTGACGAACAAAGGTGGACATGTGAGACGAGGTGGTAGTTATTTCATGGTGAAAGAAAAATAGAGGATACAATAATGTGGTGACTCAATAACACTTGAAGATTGAATATCTTTTTTATGTTCTTCACTTGCTAGTAAGTGGAAATAAACAAAAAGACTCAATTATGGTAAAAATGAAAGGATCACTTGTAATAGTTATTGGATAAGTGTGGAATGTTCTTGAGGAGATAAGTTTGTTGGTATGGAAGTTTTTGAAAGTGGGGACCAATATTTGGTGGTGAAGATCATAAAGTTGGTGACGTGTTCTTGATGTCAAGATTGTGTAGGGATACATTTTGAGTATAATGTTTGTGAGGATTGAAGGTTGTTGAACTAACTATTACTATCAAGCGTAAAGTATAGTTGTTAGGTTTAAGTGTAAGGTTGAAGTGTTTCTTGCGAGGTTTGGGTAGGTAAAACTAATCACCATTATTAAGAGTGAAGTCTAGTTATAGGGTTTGTGTATGATCGACTTACGGGTCAAAGGTTCTTTCACAATCAAGAGTGAAGTATACTTGCAAGGTTTTGTGTTAAAGTATTGATGGTTCACAAACTATCTATTACCATCAAGAGTAGATTGTAGTTGTAAGGTTTGAGTATGTGGTAGATGAAGTTCTTGTAAGGTTGACTTAAGGGTTGAAGGTTCTAGTAATGAGGATATTCAAGAGAGTGAAGTGTTCATGTCTTGAGGAGGTATTAATCCTAATAGTGAAGTTAGGAAGAGAGCCAGGTTACGATCTTGGTCACCAATTTGGTTTGTGTGAACGAGGTGTACATGTGTGATGGAAAATGAAATGAGTCTGTAGGGTGAATAAGAATCACATTTGTAAGTTCTTAATAATATTTAGTGAAAGACTATATGTGAACGAGTGTGTTTTCCCTCCCACTTAATTTGTGCTCATCCGGACATAACGTGTCAAATAATAAAAATAAATAAAGAAAAAAATAGAAGATGACGGAACCAATGAGCTTAACAATGTCAATAGGGATGATGGTTAGCATATGACAATCTTCAACCGTGAGTTACATAACTCTTCTCAAGCATTGCTAATGTTCATAGAACAATCACATGATGAGGTATGAGGTTATCTTAAAGGTGGTAGCGGAAATGGTGGAGAGAAGATATTAGCCATCTATATAGTGGTAGAGGTGTGATTTAGGTTTTCGTGTAATTAGTTAGGTATGAAAAATGAGTGATATAACCGTTTATAGTTAAGGAGCGGATCCCTAGAGATATGAGACGGTTGATATAGTAACAAAGGAGTGGGAACGAGTTACTATGGGGAGTTTTGAGTATTTGACCGTTTACGACGAGGGACGGAAAACATGTTTCGTGAAGAAAAGAATCAAGTAAATAAATAAGATAATGATCAAAGTGATCTAAATTAAAATCCTTAGGGATTAAGACGATTATGCATGTGTACTTGATAAATTTTAGTGACACGAGACAATACCCTAAACTTAAAAGACACTAAGTCACTTAAGTGTATTAATCATAACAATCAAATAAATTGATGTACAAGATTATGTGACGTCTATATGTTTATCTAGATAGAGGGACCTAATGATATAGTGTGGGTGCACAAGAAAGACACGTAGATCATATAAAAGCTCACATAAAACAATGGTTACGTCACATACACATATATCATACAAAACATGTTAACATTTAGCATTTAATAACACGTATCATAAATATAAACTTATAGATATTGAGCCAGGATTGCTAACAAAAAAAACCGTCTAAATAATTATGCATTCAATAAGCAAGTAATCATTAATTATCAAACTAGCATGAAGATAGTATAATCATATTTCATGAGAACAAGTTAACATTTTGAAATCACAAAAATACGCATGCGATGTGCAAGTAGTCTAGGTCGACTAAGGAGAATCCTAATTACTACTTGTTTAATGAGCAATCCTAATGAAATACAAAGTTCATCAATGTAGACTAACATTAGGCATATTTAGAAAGAGCCATTTAATCAAGTTAGAGAATGAATATGAGACTATTACTAGTGGTGCTCAATTCAGGCTAACACGACTATTTTTACGGGTTATACCACGAACCCAACTTCCTTCCCGAAAGCAATTTAACCGTTAGGTTAAATTGAATTTCTAGTGCAATAGATTCTCCAGTAGTCATTCTCATTTTAGAATAAAATAGAATTCCCACATTTTCCTAATGAAGTGTAGCAAAGATGAAATTTAAATTGTCCACTAATACTTGGCCTAATATGACTCAACTAATATGTTTCAATTCTGGTTCTCATAATCCTAATCATGACCTGTACAATCCTAGGGTTAAATAAGAGAGTATGCAAGATGTCGTGAGTTTAAACAAGATTTGGGTCTTCTAGGACTTAGGAGTAAACTTAAGTGTGACGAGGTAGAATGTGTTATATTAAAGCGTTCTAAGAATGCACCTTTGCATATCTCTTTAAAAGTATTCTTATTAAGGTTATTTACCTCAATAGATATTGTGAATTTTCAATTATAGAAATTATGATGTACTAAAGGTTAGTTACATGTTTGTTAGACCTTAGACAAGTACAAAATGACAAAAGGAATATATTCAAATTTGATGATCACGGACGGATCTACCTAAATCAAAGAAGAATCTCCATATGGAGGATCCGTAGGTCGCAAAGTTGTCTAAAAACAGTCAGAACACGGTTTCTTGTTATTTAGGCGATGGTGTTAACTTTTTAGTAATGGAAGAAGCTTATATATGTTATGAGGGTTCTTGGTTTGAACTTTCAGATTCAACGTCCAAGTTTTGAGCGTAACGTGGAAATTATCATATTTTTTACCATTGCTAATAACACAAGCATTATGAACATTTAGACGTAACAAAGCATCGTCAATACAAGTGTGAATTACAATTTGATGATTGTTCTTTTCATCTTATGATCGATTTTGTAATTTCATGTAATAACTAAAATTAGTTAAACATGTAGACTCGGAAAATATCTATGGTCATTTTATATTTCCTTTATCTAGATAAATTCTAATCTCGACTCCATGTTCATATTTCGAACATTTGTAATTGGATAGGATAATGAGATTAATTATCGTTTGAATAATAATCATCTTTATATTCTAAGTCCACTTACGATCACTTATAGAAAGAAAGCAAAATAATGGTTTATAGAATATGTTCCATAATTTCTAATCCTAATCTTAGATAATTGAATTGTTCTTCGTTTAAATACTTAGTTAAAAATAATATTATGCTTATTTGGTATAAAGAGAAAAGGTTATAACAAAAAGTGATTTTGAGTCTTGATTCGTGCTTTTGAATTGTATGAGCAAAGTTACATATGTTGTACGTTTGCTCGTGTTTGGTTTTTTGAAAATGACAACTTTACCAAATGCATTTCAAGGTAAATTACTCGAATATCTTGGACGAAACATTTAAGTCGTCAATCTTACTTTGACGTGCATTTTATACATGTTATTATTAAAAATAGGAACACACCTATTGGACATGTAGACTCGATATAACATCATTATCACAAGTGTAAGTTATGAACCGATGTATATCCTTTTCGTCTTGGAAAGGGATGACATTATTTTTATATCAACCTAGTGTGATTGAGTATGCAGATTCGAGATAATATCTTTTGTTAATGCAAATATTACGATATTTAATCTATACAATCTCTTTATGTTTTAATGATGACAAACATGTAACTTGTAATACGTAACGTAAAATGCGCAAGTTACTTGTAATCACAAATCATCAATGCATACATGTATCAACATCTCTCGACGTCTCAAGTATGCATCAAGATGGATATTGGTTTACACCAGACGTAAATCACATAAGGTGTGTACAAACAATATTAAACTTGTAGGATGATCAAAGAAATAAGGTTTTGTCTTAAACTTTATATTTTTATAAATACAACAAAACTATTTCTCAAAAATTATTTAGACAAATTATTTTTGAATTATAAAGAAATGTTTTATTTGGTAATTATTTTGAATTTCAAAATCTGGTCATTTCCCCCCTAAAATAAGTGTCACTTTCACCAGACAAGTTTGTCACCACAAAAAGACAAAAACAAGAGCGTTTGTCGGGGCGGTCTTTTAATTCAGTCGGCGGCCCCCTTAATTATTTGGCGGTCCCCTTATATATCTGGGACTTCCATTTCCTGACAGGCTATTTTTCAGCTCCTATAAATAGTGGGTCACCTCCAACTATTTTCACAACCCTTTTGCACGATTTTCTTTCAGTTCTTTCTCTCTCTAGATCTCACTAAATCTCTCTAAATCTTTGATCATTCAACTTGGTTAATCTTGTTTAAATGTGATCAAATCTTCTATCCTTTCCTCCTTTCCTTAAGTGCAAGAGAAGAACTTCGGTCATCTTCAAGATCCGAAGTTATGTAGTCTAGTTAGTCCATTTGTAACATTTGTTACATATAGATCGAGTCCATGTCTTCCAATCTTTAGTAGTGTGTAGATCCAAATGATGTATATATTTGGATGGGTTGATTGTGTGTTGGTTAGTATTTTAGGCCACAAAATACATTTGTGAAGTGGTAGATTGGTTCTAGCTAAGATTAGGACTCGACATCTAGCTTAGTGTCGAAAAATATGGTAAGCGACGCGGTTTATGTATTTAGGCCATAAAACACAAGGTTTGTTATGTTGGCCACAAAACATAACGGGTTTGGTTGTACCCGAAGAAAGACTCGACATCTAGCTTAGTGTCGAAAAATAATGTAAGCAACGTTATAAGGTTTTCTTCGCGGAAAGGGAGCTTGCTGATTAGTGAAGTAACTCTCGAGTTGGATACTCGGGGAGTGGAGTAGGGCGAAGAGGAGCTTCATGACCAAACCACTATAAATCACCGTGTTCGGTTTGCATTTTCTTTTACCTTTCTCTTTACTTATGTCTCTACATTTATCGCCTTACCTTTACACTTGCATTGCACTTATGATTGTGTGAATTGTTGTGTATGTTGTGTTAGTCATGGTTGTGTAGCTCTTTGTAGTAGACATTGTGAGTATGGATATATTGGTAGAATATGCACTAGTTATTGTAAATCTATTATCGACACTTCTCATATTGCGTCAAACTTGATTGGTGATTTGATACAAATGATTTAGTCTGAAAACCTCTTCTGGAGGCGGTCCTATAAATCAGGCGGCCCCCTGATGTACTAGGCGGCCCCCATATATTTATGGGACCGCCAGAAGATATTGATGTAATGTTTTTATTTAAAGTTTTAAATGGAAACGTATTCACCCCCCTCTATGGTTTCCACAAAGTATATATAAAAAAAGAGAAAAGGAAAGAAAAAAAAAATCAAAAAATAGAAAAAAAATGAAAAAAAGAAAACATATATGATAGATATACAGACTGCCATCCTGCATATGTTTAAGTCAAGAAAGAGTCGAGAAAACAAAAGAAAGAGTTTGATGTAGAGTTTTGTACGATTGTTAGAGTTTTGTCGAGTCTTGGCTTAACAACGCCTTTATAAATTTAATTTTATGAATGATTGATGCGGTCGTTATATGGTATATATTTAAGATGTTTCAAGTTTTAAATTTATATTTTGCCGAATTAACCAAAAACGCCACTTTAACGGGCAGTGTACCCGGTCGGTGGTAGATTCATGGTAAGTAGGGTGTCGAACACTTGAAGCGAGGTTAAATCTCTCAATTTATTTATATCTTGGTTCTCGAACCCGAGTTGATTATATACTCGAGTAGCTCGAGCTCGAGCTAGACTCGTTTAGATCGAGTCGATTTCGAGTAGTTTACGAGTCGATCTCGAGTAACTCGCGAGTTTTCTCGTCTCGTTTACACCCCTATTGGTGACTACAATCAATTCAAGACACTTTAACCCACGCAAGCAAATTAACAAAAGATAAAAGAGCGGTCGAGCTTTATGATAGAAAACTGTATTAGCCATCAATAATCCGATTAGAAGTTGGTTTGTTTATTCAGTGCAATGATTACTTATCTCGAAGAGGCATATCTTAGACTTAGACGGGACTTCATCCTAAGACCTAGACACATTAATTCTGTCACAATTAAAGCATTCGCATAAAGCATCCTTATTACCTTATTATAATCTATCTTAGGGATTAAAGCAATGGTGATCTTGTTAAACCCTAGCTCATAGAGACTTTACCCACTTACGCTTAATGCTAATTTATACACTAGTAGTCCACTTTTCCAACTATCAAATGGAATTAGAACGTTACTTGTTGAATTATCTAGGTCACCTGCTAGTCAACACGATCAATAAACCATTGGCAATATTCAATTAACTAGTTAAGCCTGAAGCGTAGCCTAGACACAGATTTAGAAGGACAATATTTGTGATCCTATGATTATAGATGTATAAATTACTATATGGAGAGCTATCTCAGACTCTAGATCTACTTGGTCTGTATCACTAGATCCAGTTGAATGATAGGTCGCATACAAAAGCTCGTAAACAAGTATAAATTATGGAAACCATAGAGGGGGGAGGGGTGAATACGTTTTCATTTAAAACTTTAAATAAAAACATTACATAAATATCTTTCGACGGTCCCATAAATATATGAGGGCCGCCTAGTATATCAGGGGGGCGCCTGATTTATAGGACCGCCTCCAAAATAGGTTTTAGGACTAAATCTTTTGTATCAAATCACCAATCAAGTTTGACGCAATATGAGAAGTGTCGATAATAGATTTACAATAACTAGTGCATATTCTACCAATATATCCATACTCACAATGTCTACTACAAAGAGCTACACAACCATGACTAACACAACATACACAACAATTCACATAATTATAAGTGCAATGCAAGTGTAAAGGTAAGGCGATAAATGTAGAGACATAAGTAAAAAGAAAGGTAAAAGAAAATGCAAACCGGACACGGTGATTTATAGTGGTTCGGTCACGAAGCTCCTCTTTGCCCTACTCCACTCCCCGAGTATCCAACTCGAGAGTTACTTTACTCATCAACAAGCTCTCTTTTGGCGGAGAAAACCTTATAACGTTGCTTACATTATTTTCCGATAGTAAGCTAGATGTCGAGTCCTTCTTTGGGTATAACCAAACCCGTTATGTTTTGTGGCCAACATAACAAACCTTGTGTTTTATGGCCTAAACATGCGATCATGGAAGCCGATGGCAAAGATCGTCCTTCAATGCTAGCACCTGGCAATTACGTTCAAATGGAAATCCTGAATAAAAGGGTCACATTGGATACGTAAAACAAACCGTGAGCTCATCCTTAATGTTTGGAAGGATGAAACCATACAAATACCAACATGATTTTAAAATCCAGATAACCTGTACACCTGGGGTATTGATGGTGCTCCACCAACACGGCCATCAAGAGTAACGGAGACCTATGCAACAGTTTCAGAAGAGAAAAGAAAAAGGTTGATGCTGAAGTCGAAGCCATTCAGATCATTTTTACTGGGATTGATAATGATATCTACTCTCAGTTGATGCTTGTTCTAATGCTATAGAAATGTGGAAAGTAATTGAAAGGTAGAAACAAGGTGAGTCTATCAATGTACAAGATTTTGAGACAAATCTGTACTGGGAATTTGGGAAATTCACATCACGATAAGGTGAATCACTTGATTCGTATTACTCAAGGTTCTACAAGATGATGAATGAGCTTGTCAGAAACAAATGTGAAGTCACCAATCATCAAGTAAATGTTCAGTTCTTACTTCAACTTAAACCAAAATGACAAAGGTTTATGACTATTGTTAAGCAGAACCAAGACTTGAACATTGTCTTAACACAAACTCTATGACATTCTGAAGCAACACTAGAATGAAGTGAATAAGATAAGAGTTAAAAGGTTAGCAAGACCTGCTAACCCACTTGTACTAGTTGCTACTAATCAACAACCGGTTCATCATCCATCAACACAAAAATCCACCATACACTCAAAGTTCATCAAATAGATCACAAGCTGCTATATAAAACAAAGGAAAAGATATTGCCAAAACTTCTTCTCGACATATGACTCAGAACCTAAAGTAGTCAGTGATGAAGAAGCAACTCCAAGGGATAAGGAAATTAAGAAACTTATGACTTGAATCTCAATGTCTTTTACGAAAATCTATAAACCTACCAACAACAACCTCAAAACTTCTTCAAACAATAGGAACAAGAACGTTAATGATACTCTAAGATCTGCCAAAAGAATAGGGTATTACAAACAGACAGGGTAGTACGAGAATCAAATGGTAGTTAATGATGTTTGGGTTAGGGATAATGTAGGGACTCAGGTAGTGCAGCAGATTGAGATTCAGTGTTTCAACTATAAAGAATTTAGGCATGTAGCAAAGAAATGCAAAAAATCAAAACGGGTACGGGATTCAGCTTATCACAAGGAAAAGATGTTGCTGATAACTCTTGACCTATCTTTCATACTGAGCCATTGGAAAATCTCGTAGAAATTATCATGTTCATCGTCGACTCTGGGTGCACAAAGCACATGACGAGAAATCTCAAGCTTCTAACTAATTTCATAAAGAAATTTCTAGGAACGATGCATTTTGGAAATGATCAGTTTCCACTGATTCTTGGATATGGAGATCTAGTTCAAGGAAACATCATAATCAAATGGGTTTACTACGTCGAAGGGCTGAATCATAATTTATTCTCTATTGGTTAATTTTGTGATGTAGATTTAGAAGTTGCTTTTCGGAAATCTTCATGTCATATTCGTGATTTAAAAGGCATTTTATCTTATCATACTGGTTATCGAGGGTAGATCTCTATTCAATCAGCCTTCTAGAAATGACTTCTCCTCATCTAATTTTCTTAATGGCTAAAGGTTCATCGTCTCAAGCTTGGTTATGGCATCAACGTCTGTCTCACTTAAACTTGATACCATCAACTTACTTTCAAAGAATGATATTGTGATTGTTCTTCCTAAATTTAAATACGTCAAAGATTATCTTTGTTCCTCTTGTAAGTTGGGGAAAGCTAAACGTAGTTCTTTCAAGACTAAAACAATCCTAAGCTCAAAAGGATGGTTACACCTTCTACACATGGACTTATGTGGTCCCATGCGGGTAGAAAGTATAAATGGGAAGAAATACATCCATGTGATTGTTGATGATTACTCAAGATACACATAGACTTATTTTTTAGATCTAAAGATAAAACACCAAAAGTTCTCATTGATTTCCTCATAATGATTCAAAGAGGACTTCAAGCTCAACTTAGAACAACGTGAATCGATAGAGGCACGAAATTTTTGAATAAGTCTCTTCAAACATACTTTTCAAAAGAAGGCATTGAACACCAAACGTTAATTTCTCGAACACCGGAACCAAACGGCGTTGTCAAAATACAAAACCGTACTCTGGTTGAGGCTACTCGAACAATGCTTTCTGCTTCAAAATTACCACTATCCTCTGGGCTCAAGCAATTGCAACTGCATGTTTTACCCAAAATCGTTCACTTGTAATCCCTCAACATGAAAAAACACCATACCACATAATAACGAAAGAAAACCCACTATCAAATTCTTTCACATATTTGGCTCCTGATGCTACATTGTCAAAGATGGTAACAATCTTGACAAGATGAAAGAAAAAGCTGATGCATGTATTTTTGTGGGGTATGCTACTCAGTCAAAAAGGATACATAGTATATAACAAGAGAACAAGATTGATAGTCGAAACCATTCATGTCAATTTTAATAAATTGCCTCAAATGACGTCTGATGACAACACTTCAGACCTCACACCACAATGTCAGTCTATGGCACTTGAACATAACAGTTTAAGTCTCGCATCATAATGTCACAATAAGGTGTGTGAAGACAACACTTTAGGTCCCGATCCCCAAAGTCAAAAAAATGTTCCTATAGTAGACAAGACAGTCACATCATTAATTAATGAGTTGGACATTTTGTTTGGTCTGATGTTCGATGAATATTTCAATGAAGATAGTCAAGTTGCTTCAAAGTCTTCCGCTATTACTACTGCTGATGCATCTAATAAACGTCAACAACTGAACACAACTCTGTCTACTTCAACAACCGTTGATGTAACTTTGACTCAATTTGATATTCAAACAACACCTAAACCTACAACTCAAGCACCGACTGTCAATGTCGATGAGAACATTAATCAAGCAGAAAATGTAATGTTTGACGAAGATGATTTTATCAATCCTTTCGGTACAGCGGTACATGAAGTGGGAGAGTCATCCTCTCGCCATGTTGATCCGTCAAACATGCATACATTCTATCAACGACATCCTTCTGAATATCATTGGACAAGAGACCATCCATTGGAACAAGTTTTTGGAAATCCTTTACAACCAGTTAGAGCAAGACGACAACTAGACACTGATGGCGAAATGTGTATGTTTGCACTCACCGTGAGTCGAGCAAAACCAAATAACATCAAAGAAGTAATGGTTGAACATGCTTGGATAAAAGCAATGCAAGAGGAACTTCATCAGTTTAAACGACAAGATGTTTGGGAATCAGTCGACATACCATATGGAAAACATGTTATCAACATGAAATAGCTGTGCAAAAACAAACATGATGAAGAGAACATTGTAATCCGCAACAAAGCACGTCTTGTGGCTAAGGGATATCATCAGGAAGAAGGAATAGACTTTGAAGAATCATTTGCACTAGTTGCTCAATTGGAAGTAGTCAGGATATTCGTTGCTTTTTCTGCACACAAATCATTCCCTGTCTACCAGATGGACGTCAAGACATCTTTTCTTAATGGACCTTTCAAGGAATAAGTGTGCGTAAGACAACTAGTCAGATTTGTAGATCCACATCATCCTGACAAAGTCTACCATCTCAAAAAGGCACTTTATGGACTCAAGCAAGCTCCAAGAGCATGGTACAATGAACTCTCCAAAATCTTGGTATCCAAAGGTTCTATTGATCCGACTCTGTTCACAATTAAACACATTAATGATATCATTTTCGGGTCTACAAACCTAAATCTTTCTAAAGTTTGAAAAAACTAATGCCACAAACAAGGTTTGTATATGTTTATGATGGGGAAACTAAAATTCTTTTTAGGACTCCAGATTCACCAATCCCTACATGGTATCTTTATCAACCAAGCTAAGTATGCTCGAGAGATACATAAAAAGTATGGTATGACCGCATGTGATAGCATTGGTACACCAATGGCTACTAAACCCCTAGATGCTGACTTGAGTGGAACACCTAGACCAAACAAAATATTGTAGCATGGTCGGGTCACTCATGTACTTAACAACAAAGGTGAGACCAAATAGTACATGCACATGTTTATTGTGCACGTTATCAAGCCGAGACCAACTGAAAAGCAACTCAGAGTTTTTCGAATCTTTTGGTAACCTCAAGCAATACCAGATCATATAGAACTATGGTATCTGAAGGACATCGGTTTTGAACTAATTGCTTTTTCAAACTCTAATCACGCAGGTTGTCTTGATACATGAAAAAGTACTTCTGTGGAATACAATTTCTAAGTGGTGATAAGCTCGTTAGTTGGTCTGATGTTGTGCTAAAGTCCTTTGGATACGAACTCACTTGACAATGTGGTTAGGTTGCAACCCAGACCCATATGTCATAGGTAAGTGTACGCTTCACTGCGCTTACTTTAGAAAAAGAAGAGAAATCTTCTTTCCTTGATTTGTAAAATTGTTGAACATAATTTTCAATAAAAACTTTCAATGTCAAATTCTTTTCATAATATGTGGTATCTTTCAAAATTGTTTGTTCAACACTCTCTTCCTCAAATAATATCTTAAGTAAATCAATTTTTCAAAAATGTTTTTTTCATGTGGATTAATTTTTAAGGAGCATTTAAAACCAAAAGTCTTTCAATGTTGTTGGATACATCTAATAGATGTCAGATTTTTATGTATCCAAAACATTTAGTGGATTTCAAAATATTTCAATTCAGGTCTCCATACCTTAACATATTTGTGGTGTCTTATCATTTTCACAAATAATGTCATATTTTCTATGCGGTGACAAACATATATTATTGAGGGGGAGCAATCTAGAAAAATGTTCCATAATATTCATGCTTACACACTTTTCTCCCTATGAAACTCTTTCATGTCTCAAATTTTAATCAACTGGTATAGAAATACTCAGAGATTAGTTATTTCCATAAGGAAAGAAAATGTGATTAAAATATGATCTATAAGACTCAAGAGTTTAAGTACAGATAAATAACTCTTACCTCAATGTGCTAAACAATTTCGAATATCGATGCACATGTGTAGGGGGCATTTCAAAAGAATGAAACTCTTAAAATGTTAAACGTTTTGATTTATATCAAACACTTTGATTGATTTTCAATGGTTTTTGGAGCAGGGACCATATTTGATATCTTCCAGAATATTCACATACTATATCTCCAATACGGCGTATTGGTCTTATCTAGATACGGCGTATTGAGCTTGTTTCCTTTGTGGTCTCTGGTGAGTGCAGGCACGGATACGCCGTATCTTCCTTGATGGATACAACGTATTGAGTAATCTTTAAAATATCTTTGTTTAAGCTCCAGAATGCGCGTCTTTTGCTAGTATTCACCAAGTACTCCGTAATTACTGCAATTCTCAAATATAAACAATTAAGTAACAATTCTTTGCAATAATTATACAAAATGGGTTAATTACATGGGATAAATGATGTTATAAAATAGACGTTATTTGATGTCATCACCACTCAACAAGAGCGAAAGACTAGAAAGGATTGCGGCACGAGAAAAGGTCGTCACTCCACTTCTTCTTCTTCCGCCTTCGATCAACCATCCTCCTCTTATCTCAACGATGATGATGATGATGGAAATGACAAAGGGACCTCGCGTGCAAGCACTCCTTCCCCCACTTATTTTGTTAATTCATTAACAAATGAGGTTCCTCGAGTCTTTCAAAACCCACCAAACATTGACCTTGACATGAAACCATTTTACACCCGCCAAACTGAAATCATCAACCGTCAAGTTTAGTTACGAGATGAGTATCGTGGTGGATTAAGGTCAATCGGGAAAGGCCTCAAGAACTTGTGGAGAAACATGAAGAAGAAATGAGCAATTTAGAAAATTGCTATATGACAATATTAATTATATTTACTACTTTATTATGCTTAGGTACTTAAACTTATGCTATTTAGTAGTAACTTAGTATGTTGTACGGGAAACATAACTTGCCTTGGATGATCATTCTATTTTGTCATCCTAAACCCTTGTTTGCATGTACCTTGATACACTATGGTTACTTATATGATTTTATGCATGATTATCCTTTAGTTAATATGCCTATATGTGCTTCTTTAATAGAATTTAGTATAGTTAGTTTTGTGAAATTGATTATTAAGTATTAGATGATTTATGGTGAAATAGGATTGACTACAAAAGGGAAAATCTGAGTAACTTTTTTTGTACATGATTTACAAAAATAAGGAAAAAGTGGAAAATTTTTGTTTCTTTAGAAAAAGGCCCTCATAAATACTGGGTAGCCCCCAAACATATTTGGGACCGCCACATACATATGGGACCGCCGTCAGAGTCGCGGAAATTTTACTGTGACTACCTAATTTTCGCAGTTGACTATCCTCTTTACTATACATAACTATACTTTCTGCATTTTGCTAAACCACTTTTGGAATCTATTTTGTTAATCCTCATGCTTTGCCTCTTCAATCCTATACTTCCTAATTAAATAAGCCTTCATTCCCACTCTTCTTATCATCTTCATATTCTTCATATCTTACTTCTATGGCTTTCACTCAAGCTTCCTCCTCTAACCTTCTAAGAAAATCAAACTAACCTTAATCCCACCTAGACAACTATTTGTTAATATTTCTAGTGATGAAGATGTCACCACCATACCTTCTCCCATAACAACATCCTCTTCTCCTTCTCCACCAAATGCACCATCAAAAACTCCATCCACCAAAGATACATCATCTACTTTTGGCACTACCTCTTCCTCATTTGAATCAAAACCTCAATCCTCACCTCCTACTTTTAATGACACACCCTCTCCTCAACCATCCAATCTTTTTCTTGAAAATGTTATGGATGCACCTCCAAGACCCTCACATACACTTCCACTCCAAAGTCATCCCTCCATGGACATCAATCTTTCCTAGTCACCAATCACCCCTCTTAATCACATTCTTGATACCCCATCACCACCTTCACCACAACAACAACCTCAACCACATCTCATGGGTCACCCCATTTACTTCAACTATCATGACTATCATGGGTCAACTTGTCTTTGTTGTTTTCACAACCGTAATCTTATCTTTTCTCTTAGGGATGAGATGAACCTAATGTCTGCTCACATTGAGTATCTTCTTACTTCTACCATGACTTCACTCTCTCCACCTCACCCTTAAAAACTAGGTCATATCACCTCATAATTGGTTGCCCTAACCTTTTTGCTCAAAGTCATTTTCTATGAATCATGGATCATTTAGTATTTATGTCGTTTTAACTTAATCTACCTTATGTAGTATGTTTAGATTGTGGTGTAATTTATGAATGAATGTTTCTTTGTTAGACTTAGTTCTATTTTCCTTGCATGCAGTATGTTTCTTGTATGAGTTTCTTAAGTAATGAAACTACCTTATGATTTAACTTGCATGAATTGCTATACTGCTACTAGTTGGGAATATATTCTTGCACTTGTACCTCTAACTTTGTTTTGTAGCAAACAATTTTCGTAAGATCGATCCCTTGGTGCCCCAAACGAGGGGGAACCTACATCAAGGGGGAATCTTGATATCATTGATTTCTTTCTTTCTACAACAATTCGACGATCATCCTTTTTTAATTCGACAAATAGGGGGAGAAATGGAATGAAACTCATTAATAATTTGAAACATTTAATTTTATACAAAATGAGTTTATATTTTTTCATCATCAAAAAGGGAAAGATTGTTAATACAAATAATGTCTAAAAACGTTATTTATATTTTTCAACCTCTCAACATTTTGATAATAACAAAATGTAAAAACGTTTACGATAAAAATAAACGTTTACAAATTATTAATCGTAAAATTCCATTTCTAAGATTAATCACTTAAGGTATGTACAAACAAATCATTAAGCATGATTAGTGATCAAGAAAATATTTTTTTCTTAACTATTACATTTTCACAAAAATATTTTTACAAAACAAATAATAATACAAAATATTTTTTAATAAAAGAAAATGTTTTATTCAAATATTAAAATTTGAATCTGGTTTTTCCCCCAATATAGAAGTTTCTTTACCAGATACAACCTTCCCCACAAAAAGGCAAAAACATGATCGTACTCTAGTGGCGGCCCTTTATAGGCCTGGCAGCCCTCAGATATATCTGGGACCGTCGGGACCGCCGCTAGCTAGCCGTTGGAAATCCTGTCTATAAATACTGCACTAATTCTAACAGAAAAACACACCTCTTTGCACGAATTTTTCCAGTCTTCTTTCTCTCACTAAATCTCTTGACCACTAACATTGTTTGATCTTGTTTCAAGTGATCCAATCTCTTCTTCTCATCTCTCTCTCCTCTCTATCAAGTGCAAGAGAAGAACATTCGCATTCGCCAACAAACGAATTGTTATTTAGTAATCTCTCCTCTCTTCTTCTAAGTATCAAATCTCTATTGTAATTATCTTTTGTATTTGTGTGATTCGGATTATATGAAAATCCGATAGTATAGATCTTGTGATTGTGTAGTACTTGTGAAGTGGTAGATTGGTTCTAGCTAAGATTAGGACTCGACATTTAGCTTAATGTTGTAAAATAACGTAAGCGACGTGTAAACGGTTTTTTCCGCTAAAAGGAGCTTGTTGACATAGTGAAAATCTAGAGTATATACCACAGGGAGTGAGTAGGGCGAAAGAGTAATCTTGTAGCCAACCTCTATAAATCTAGCGTCTTAGGTGATTGTTTCCTTTCCTTACTCTTTATATTGTGTTGTCCTTGTATTTAGTATTAGTTTTAGATAGATACATTGTTGAATTTATTAAAAATTGCCGGTTGTTACAGTACCTACCCCTTAAAGGAATCCCGTCCCGGGATTCAGTTCGTGTGACCAAGAAAAGATTTAAATTTAATAAACCAGTTTTAAACATGGCGTTGATAACTTTATTCAGCAAAATTTGATGTTTTGACACTTCTTAATATACATAAATTTGGCTAGGTTTTACCAGGATATTTAACCCATCAGAATAGGTACTTTAGAAAATTATCATTACAAGTTTTATGATTGATATAAACGCGTTATAAGGAAAGTCTCTTAATAGTGAAAACATCAAAGGAGAAAGTGTAGTCGCGTGGGTATGTCTATATAAAGTTTTAAATGTTTAAGGGCAGAGTCTAGTTTCTGATATCTGTAATGTTTGATGATTAATATCGGACGAGGCTAATGGATGTAAGTATTCAACTTACTTAGGCAGTACTAGGATGTATCATGACTTAAATTGTTGTACTATTGGTCTGTAATGAATAAATCAACCGAATACTATATCAAGAGATGTTTATCTTGTTTAAGGGGGTTGCATTATCTAGTGGATAAAGTTGTACGAGCTGGGACTGCTCAAGGACCCAACAACAGCAAACATAACAACAATAACTATAATAAACGGTGATGGGATGTGGAGAGTGAGGACATTTTGAGAAATAATATCCCCAGAATAAAGGTCAACAAATGGGAGGAGCTCGTGGGAGAGCTTATGTGATAGGTGGTGGAATATTGTACTCAGTCTGTTAGTTCGAGATTGAACCAAGTCCATTAGCTCAAGAGTGTAACAAGTCTGTTAGCTCCACAAACAGTTCATGATTGTAAGGATTTGTAACGGAAAAAGTAATAACTTAAGAATGAGATCAGGTAGTTTAAGTGAGGCCTTAAGATTTTTGCTGAGTGGTAAGACACTATTGTGTTTCTAGATTTTTTTTAACGGATTCCGATGATTATCGGGTTTGAGTTCATACTCCTGTCATATCAGATACAAATAAGCCCCTCATTTATAATTCATTATTTACATAAAGAAGCGTCCCAATTTATGTAAGTAAGAAATGATAAACTTATTGTTTGGTGATTTACAATTTATTTATTTAAATGAAGAGGCGTCCCAATCTATTCAAATAAAAAGATTATAAATCATCCTACTTAAGAATTTCCGATGTAATACGCGTACTCGCATAACTTTCAAGGTGGTGGATGACATGACGATGCAGGTGCTCTAATAAGTATGGGACGAGTGTTTAAAACTCATCTTCGGAGACGGCGAGTAAAACAATCAGGGGAGATCGACATAGTGTTCAAAATAGTTGATGAGTACATAGTTAAAGTAAATAATATAAAGGTCTTTATGAACGAGTTAACATTGCAATTATCATCTTAATCCTCCTATTACAAGTCCCGCCTATACAAGACTTGTAATACTTAGACTCACACATAATTCCATGTAAACAAAACTGTGATGGGTTTCATGTTAAACGATATTGTATAAGGTTATGAAAAAAAATTAGAGACCATTGTATAACTTGCAATGTCTGAGAAATAAGTGAGACCATTGTGTGATGACATCAAATAACGTCACATTTATACTATCATTTTTCCTGAATAAGTTACCCACTTTTATATAATTATTGCAAGAATTTGTACTTAATTGCTTAAAAGTGTTATTTGCAGTAATTAAGGAATGATTTGTGAAGACATGCTAAAAGGCGCATATTTTGGAGTTAAAACGATGATATTTGAAGATTGACTATTTCTGACCAACACGCCGTATCCACAAAAAGAGATACGGCGTATCAGCACCAACTCTTCACAAGGAAACGCGTATAAACAATTCCCAATACGGCGTATCACTCATCTGCCATACGCCGTTTCCAACTGGATAACTATTCAAAGATACGGAGATATTTATATTTTGGGAATGAATACTATATTGATTATAAACTTAGCGCGCACTCCAAGGAAAATACCCCAATACGCCGTATTGGCCTAGCCTAATATGGCGTATCCATTATTTTTCAGACACTATAAATAAAAGACTCAAAAATGAGTTTTCAGTGTGCAAAATTATATTCTCTATACCATATACATAAAAGATGATTTTCTGAAGAAAAGAAGAGCAACCAAAGGTCAAGCATCGATCATAATTCCATAGAAGACACCGTGTAATCCCTATACTCTTGTAATCATTTAATTTTTGGTATCGTTCGGTAAAGCGTTTAGTTTACCTTAGTTATTTGATCACGCTTGTATAATTACAATGGTTATGGGCTAATACCCTAGGGTATTAGCCATCTTAATGAAGATTTAATGTTTGGTTTGTTTTAAAATCGATTTCTTAATTTATCGTTGAAAATTTAATTATGTTTATCACATGATACTTGTCTACGTGTTTGAATATGCGACCTATCATTCAATTGGGTCTAGTTACGCCTAACAGGTGAGCTAGATACTTGGATAGCTCTCCATATTGTGTTTTATATTACTGGACCAATAGGATCACAAATAACGTTCTGTCTTTGTCTTTAAATTAAGAGCTTAGTTGGACCGGCAGGTGACCCGTAATGTTTCAACAAGTATGTTCTTGATTAATTGATAAAGATTTGAATAGTGAACTACCAGTATATAAAATACCATTAAACAGTAAGTGGGTAAAGTCCTGATGGGCTAGGGTTTATCAAGATCACCATTGCTTTAATCCCTAGATTGATTATAATTAAACTAAAAGGATGCTTTATGCGGATGCGTTAATTGTGACAGGATTCAACGTGTCTATGTCTTAGGATGATGTCCCGCCTAAGTCTTAAGAATGATATGCCGCTTTGAGATAAGAAATCATTGCACTAAATAAACAAACCAGCGTTTAATCGGATTTAATATGGCTAATACGGTTTTCTATTATTTGGCTTGTACCGCTTTTTTATCTTCTGATTGTTTTTCTTGCATGTTTATTGTGTTTAGAATTGATTATTATCACCATAAAACTTGTGCCAGTCTATCAGGCTGAAACCCCCCCTACCATTAGAAAACGTATATAGCATAGGTTTAACAAGTAATTAGAATTAACTTAATTAGAGTAATTAAAATACTGATAGAATATAAGGTTAACGACCTCGCTCTTAGTGTTCGACACCCTACTTACCACGAAACTCCACCCGATCGGGTACACTGCCCGTTAATGTGTTGTTTTAGGATAAGTCGGCTAAATATAAATTTAAAAGTTTGTAATCAATAAATTGACCCTACACGACAGCACATCAAGTTTTTGGCACTGCTGCCGGGGAGTGAAAAAGTTTAACCATTAATTTTATTAGTATTTCTAACCATTAGTTTAGAGCATTATTTAATTGTTTTCTAAGTATCTTGTTCTGATAGATCAACTGATATGCCGTATCCACCACTTGGATACGACGTATCGACCTTTCCACTCAGAACATCGTATTGATCTCTACAGTCTAAACAACGTATCTGTTCTTCCAAACAATACGGCGTATTCTGTAAATTCAGTACGCCATACTGACCTTCAGCAGACCATACGGCATCATCTAATACAGTAGCAGAACTAAAATTGATTTCCGTGTTTAACTTTATGTATTCTAAAGCCTATCCTACTGATTTATTATCCTCTATTTCAGGTGATGCATGACAAGAAGTT
This sequence comes from Tanacetum coccineum, assembly GCA_026074375.1. NCBI lineage: Eukaryota > Viridiplantae > Streptophyta > Magnoliopsida > Asterales > Asteraceae > Tanacetum > Tanacetum coccineum. The sequence continues at coordinate 21,404 of BQNB010100718.1, forward strand.
TCACTAAGGAACTAATTACACCTTTTGAAAACCCGAAAAGAGTATTTCGCTCAAAAATGAGGCTTTTCGAGACACTTGGTCTTGTGGAGTCGAGTTCACCAGAGCTCGATTTATTTTCTGAAATCGAAGAACATTCAGAAGAAGAAACTATAGAAATTATAACGGAAACAATGGAGCAATACATGAGCAAGACCCGTAAAAACTATGGGTCAGGAGTTGTTAGGCCCAAGATTAATGACAAAACTCACTTCGAATTAAAAGGGCAATATCTCAAGAAACTTCGTGAAAATACTATCAGCGGTTCATAACATGAAACACAAACGAACACATCAAAAAATTCCTTGAGATGGTTGACTTATTTCCCATGTCCTTAACTAGAGCCGCAAGTCGATGGCTCGGGAACGAACCATCAGGTTCAATTACAAACTGGGAAACCCTAAAAACAAAGTTTCTGAACAAGTAATGCCCACATGCTCGCACTGCAAAGAAAATGGAGGAGATTAACAACTTTCATTAAGAACCGGATGAAAGCCTTTTCTGAGCTTAGGAAAGATTCAAGAACTCTTGATGAAATGTCCCCAGCATTATTTAACTGATATGCAGGAAGTAATCTTGTTTTATAACGGTCTTAATGTTCCAACTAGACAAATACTTGACTCTAAAGGTGTCATTCCTACTAAAACTGCTACAGATTCAAAAATAGCCATCCAAGAAATGGGCGAATACTCTCAGAAATGGCATAACGGAACATCCTTAAAAGCCAGAAGTACTAAAACTTCTGACGAACTAGCTGCAATACAAGCCCAGCTCAACAACCTTGGGAGAGAGATTAAGAAAGTCAACGAGAAAGTATACGCTGCTCAGGTCGGATGCGAACTATGCAAAGGACCACACTACACAAAGGACTGCCCACTCAAGGAAGAAGGGAATACTCTTGAAGAGGCTTATTATACACAGTTTGGAGCACCCTATCAACCTGCAGGACAGTATAGAGCAGCA
>BQNB010100719.1:9947-24638 GCA_026074375.1 Tanacetum coccineum
TCTAGCCCATTAACGTTTTGCTTTTCACTGAAAGGAGTATACGGAATCCAGCAATAGGTGAGCAGAAAAACCGAAAAAACTGAAAACCGAAATCGAATCGAACCGAAAACAATCGAACCGAACTAATAACCCAGCTGAATTGGCCAAAACCGAACCGAACCGAACTTCAAATTCGGTTTTCAGGTTGGATATCGGTTTGTCAATCTGAAAACCGAATTTGTATAAATATATATATTTTTTTTATATATTTATATATACTCCCTCCGCCTCAAAATTATTGTCCTCCGACAAAAAACACACAGTTTAATAAAAATGCATTTATTAGTGCTTTCTCCTCTTACTTTTTGACACAATGACAGTTTTACCCTTAGCTAATTAATTAAAGTCATCTTTTAAGTGTGTAATAATAATTTCAAACAAGAGTAATATAGTAAACTTGATCAAACTTCCCTATCTATTTTTAGTAGTGGACAATTAAATTGGGACGTCCAAAAAAGAAAACGTGGACAATAAAAATGGGACGGAGGGAGTATATAACAACTATTAAAATTTTATCCTACTATAAAGACACACTTTTTATGCTTGATTTTTTTTTGCTAGATATTAGTATGTAATTATATTTTTTTTAAATAAATGATGTAATTCAGGTTATTCGGGTCAACCCGAAAACTGAACCGAATTCAAATTCGGTTTACGGTTGAACCGAACTAACCGAACAACCCGATAACCGAACCAATAAACACCCCTAAGCGATACGTACATAATCAATGATGTTTGTTGGATTACATGATAATGAATTACGTACGTATCGCTTAGGGGTGTTTATCGGTTCGGTTATCGGGTTGTTCGGTTAGTTCGGTTCAACCGAAAACCAAATTTGAATTCGGTTCAGTGTTCGGGTTATAACCTGAATTACATCATTTATTTAAAGAAACCTAATTGCTCTATAACGATACTGAAATTATGGCTTTCGAAAAAACTCAATCTAATAAGTAAATGTATTTTACTATATGATTCTAGGTAAATGTCATACTAAAAATACATGTGTCAACTATATGATTCCAGGTAAATCTAATAGGTAAATTATTATATACATTTAGCAGGCAACTGGGCTCATGCCTGGGTTTGAGCTCGCGGGTCGTTTGGGATTGGGCTCGCGCTTGGGCTACCTAATTGCTTATCATAAGCAGCTTGGAGTGTTTATATTCAGCATATACGCTTATCATTGACAAAATAAGCATGTTTTTATTTCTCAGAACACTATTTGAGAAATAAATGAAATTATCTTTTTGCCCAAAATATCTACTTTGGTTCTTGATGCATTGTTTTCTACTAGTTGGATACCCGCGCATAGCAGCGGTGATAATTTTTTTTGACCTAACTTTCTCCGCAATTCTCTACCCGCTAAGTGAATTCGTTTCACAACACTTCGAATGTATACGTGTTGTCCGTTGTATGTGTATGTTTGGGTTTCCCGTAGCTTTTCCGCAACACCATATTAACATCACCATACTCGCATTTAAAAGAATCGCACAGTCTCTTACCAATTAAACACTCTCTTTAAATGAATTAAGGTTAAAGTTGTAAAAAAATTAAATCAAAATAAAATAAACCCACTAAAAATATAAAAATCTAAAAATTTATAAAAATATATCAAAATGGATGTTGAATTATAGATAATGAAAATTTAAAAAATATAGTGAAATTATATCATAAAAAAATTAATAGATAAAAAAGATATTTCAATTTAAAAATAAGGGTGATTTTTTAATTAAGAGGTGACACATGTCACTCTATAATGTATTCCTTTAAAATGAAATGGATGGTCAAGATTGCACCTCCTTATCTTAATTTTCGATGGACCCCACAACTTAAATACTTTATATAATAAGTATAGAAGTATAGATAGATTTGGCTCCAACCCTATCTCTACTAACATATATAGAGAAATATTTTTTTTCCTAAACTTTAAAACTTAGAAAATAAGTAAGTTTAATTAGGAAATACCTTTTTATGGTAACAAATATTCACTATTAAATTAATCGTGTAAATATTTTTTAATTCTAACTTTTATTTATTTTTCGTTTTTAATCACAGACTTCTTTCTCGCAGTTACTACAAATTAGACCAGTGTATGTTGCATCCAACATTATATTAGAACCATAAGTTCGCAAGTTTAATTATCTGTCGTTATAAAATGCTGTCATTGGTCTAATAGTTTATAATGCGTATATTAAAGCTCCTACATTCTTTTTCTTATGACAAATAATAAGCCGTCCACGTACAATCTTGCATGTTACATGAGTAAGAATAAATTTGGTGGATTGACAATGTAGGTTGGAAAATTATATGGATAAGTAAGGCAGATTATGAAAACCCCACATCCACATGGGCTTTCAATCACTAGAATATGTATTTATTTTCTTCATGCATAATAATAACATGACATACGTGCACTCAATCACTTTGCCATATGCCTATGATTGATTCATGATTTTGTGTCTCACATCTTTTATCTTCAAATATTAATCAGTTTAATATGTACATTTTATTGTTGAACAAGTTTGAACTTAATGTAGACACCCTCAATTTTATCACTTTATATTTTAAGTCATTTTTCTCTATTAAGTCATAAAAAATAATTTTCATATAACTTAATAAATTCAGTTTTTTTCATATTAAGTCAATTAAGTCCAAATCAAACACCACCTAAATCGTTTTTTATTTTAATCCAAAACAGTTAAAAATATTAACTCACTCCTCAAACACAAATAATCCAGTAAATAATAATCTTCATTAAATATAATTAAAGCGCTCCCTAAAGTTAAGTCAATTTTCATTTTTAGTATAAAACACTTAGACTGGTCCGGTCCGATCCAACAAGCATTTATGTAAGACGAAATTATACCCGACGAACAGAAAACCGAACGTGAATAAAATGATGGACCAAAGACCGGACCGAAATATGTTCGGTCCAGTCCGGTCGGGGTCTATTATGCTCACGCCTATCAACAACTAGTAAAATATGCTAAGCAAAAAGATATATATTCGTAACTCATCCTTTTAACTCATCCTTTTGATCGTCAATTGTACTATGGAATGAATGTATGATAATTTCATTAATTTGATGTGTTGGAGACCATATGCTATCAAATTTATTTAAGCTAAAAAGGTAATTTTGGTCTAATACTACTAAGGGCCTGTTTGTTTCCTTTTTCAATTAAGTCGTGTTTAATATACGAATAACTTAATGTAGACACCCTTAATTTTATCACTTTATATTTTAAGTCATTTTTCTCTATTAAGTCATAAAAAACAATTTTCATATAACTTAATAAATTCAGTTTTTTTCATATTAAGTCAATTAAGTCCAAATCAAACACCACCTAAATCGTTTTTTATTTTAATCCAAAACAGTTAAAAATATTAACTCACTCCTCAAACACAAATAATCCAGTAAATAATAATCTTCATTAAATATAATTAAAGCGCTCCCTAAAGTTAAGTCAATTTTCATTTTTAGTATAAAACACTTAAAAAATAACTTCCCCTCAAACATAAAGCCGGTTTCCTAACTTTAAATATAATAATCTCCACTAAATATAGTAATCGAGTGACGTGTAACATATAATTCGCAAAGAAGAGATGTTAGTGTGATTTTAAGTGTGCACTATACATTCTATGATCCTTTATAACATGTGAAGTCTCTTGAAGAAATACGATGTTTTCACGACAAAAAAAAAACTTTATAATAAAAAATGTTATATATACAAAACACGCCGCAACGAAATATGGATAGCCAAACCTCATTTTATTACATATGCAAAAAGAAGAAAAAAACATTATACTTTCATACTATCTACTAGGGTTGTAAACGAACTGAACGTTCAGTGAACATTTTATGAACTGTCCGGTAAAAAGTTCGTTTATGTTCGTTTATTTATTAAATGAACGAACGTGAACATTATTTTAAGTTCGTTTAGTTAAATGAACGTTCATGAACAAAAGTTTCGTCCGTTCGTTTATGTTCGTGAACGTTCGATTATGCGTTCATTAACGTTCGTTTATGTTCATTTATTTGTTTATGTTCGTATATGATATCTTTTAATTGTATACTGTTAAAACTGGTATGTTTAAACAAAATAACACTTATAAAATAAAATATTATGCATAATTTGATAAATTTAATGTTTTTTTTTACGTTTAGTTGTGTTCGATCGTTTATGTCCGTTTAAGGTTCGTTTAGTTTTTTAATGAATGAACATAAACGAACACGAACAACTAATTTTCTTAATAAACGAACATGAACAAGAAAATTCGTCCGTTTAAGCGTTCGTGTTCGTTTATTTGTCCGGTTAAAATTAAATGAACGAACATGAACAAGGCTTCGTTCGTGTTCGTCCGGTTCGTTTACAGCTCTACTATCTACTAAGGTGATCACGGTCTGAAAACCAGATCGGACCGACCAAGACTGGACCGGACCGAAATGGTCCGGTACGGGTTAGTCCGATCCGGTTCGGTCTTCGATTCGATCCGGTCCAACAAAGCATAATCGCTGGGTTTTTTGTAAGACCGAACTGGACTGATCGGACCGAGGACCGAATATAACAAAAAGCATAGACCGATGACCGGACTGAAATACGTTCGGTTTGGTCTGGTTCGATCTGGTCCAATATGCTCAGTCATCTACTCGATGTCCGAAGTCTTACAATAAATCAAAAAAATGATTATCTTCATGTAAAAAGGAATTTGTCATATGTGTTATAATGGATGTGCAATTGTGCATGTACCTCCGCTTATTTTGGCCCCAAAATGGTCCCCCTCCCCTCCTCATTTTGGTATTCATTTCATTTTTATGTTTTTCTTTTTTAAATTACTTCTTGCAACTTTTTACGCCAACGTGTGTCTAGCACAGTTGGTCAGAAGGCTCTTCTCTATGTGAGAGGCTTCAAGTCCAAATCTTCTCATAGTGGTTTTCTTCTATAGACGAATGAGAGTGGGCTCCCACTAACTATATCAGTACTAACCCTGTTTTTTTTTTTAAATAACTTCTTACAACTTTTTATTTGCATGTTACTTTTTCATAATGTGAGTTCTCAATGTTAGTATCAGTTTTACTTTACAACATTAATCCAAACCCTATAAATAGATTATTTCACATTTTAGTATTTTACCAAATTAGAAGTAGGCTTCGTTAGTACCACAACGCCGCAACCCAAATTAAAAGTAGGCTCGGCTTGTATTGTGAAATGGTGATAAATAACATGAAATAAATAGGAGTTTGATAATGACTTATAAACAAACTAGCTTGTACCCCATTGCCCACATGTTTCTACACATGCTTGGTCTGTTCTTTACGTTTTACTTATTACCTAGCTTGTTTTTTGAACCACTGTTTAGGTGTGGTCTAGTACGTGGTTGTTGTTGGTCGCTAGCCGGTTTCTTTGGTTTAAACTTCATTAGGTATAGATTTTAAGGTAATTAAGGAAATGGTCGAAAATGGTTATAAGGATATTCATGTTAATTTGCATATATCTAACTCAACTACCCGTACTTTTCGAATAATCTGAAGATTACGATTAGTTGCATGTATCATAAGATATTTTTTTATATGAATCGTCGGTTGCATAGCTTAAGTGATTCATGCGACAAGTTACTTTGAAGAATATAAATTTATTTTGGTGACATGAATTTTGTTTAGATGTTGAAAAATAGGGTCCAGTATTTATTTCTTGGTCTTTATATCATGCATTAAATTGTTCATCCTAATTTCGCCAACGAACTGGGGACTTTGTCTAGGGTGGATGATACAAGAATGATCAATTATTTTCTTATGTTAACTTTTTCATAGGGTAAAATGGTAAATAACTAGTGATTTGTGTGAAAATAACAGTGTTGCAAAATAAAGCCTACAAGGTCGATTAATCATCGTCTAAACGTTACTGAGCTATTAACTTTATCGGTCTGTGTAAATCGGTAGAGCAAATAGGTCGACCGTAGTCAATGGCGGTCAACGACGATCAATGGTGGTCAAACTTGCCGAGTACCTGCAAATCTTGTCAGAAATACTCAAAAACTCATCGTAAATTTATTTCAATCACTTATAGTAGCCGTTTATATCTTTTATAAGTTGTTTTTGAAAACAAATCTTGCAAAATATCTAAAACTCGCCGGAATTACTCAAAACTTGCCGAAAATGTCAATCCGATTAATCTCGCCTAGACCAATTACAAGTTTATAAGAGGGTCGACCGTCTGATTATTGATGGTTTTTTTTGGTTTTTTTGTTGTTTTTTTGTTTTTTGGTTTTTTTTTTTTCAGTTTTTCTTCTGGTTTATTTGATTTATGGTTCTATGTTTTTTTTTTTTTTTTTATTTTTTGTTTTTTTTATTTATTTTATTTTTGGTTTTATTTTTTTGTTTATTTTTTTTCTTTTTTTGATAATCTTTTTTAAGTTTGTTTTTGAAAACAAATCTTGCAAAATATCTAAAACTCGCCGGAATTACTCAAAACTTGCCGAAAATGTCAATCCGATTAATCTCGCCTAGACCAATTACAAGTTTATAAGAGGGTCGACCGTCTGATTATTGATTCACGATTTTGCAACCTTAGAAAATATACTGAAAAATTGATGATGCATATACATGTAAAATATCAAAGAGATATATTATTGATTGTGGTCTTTGTTGATTACATAAGAAGATTGCATATTTATTTATACTAAACACATACCTTTATGAACAAGTAAGCTTAAACATAACCCTAATTGACCCTAAGCGTACAATTAGGCTTGGGCCAACTAACACTAGTCATCTAACAATATAAACAGAAATGGGTAACCGAATAAGCTGTGTAGAACACTCGACCGATAAAATTGAAACAAACGACACATAAGTCGCTTGAGCTAATTACTTGATGAAGCTTGAGCTAAACATATTTGGTAAAGCTTATTTGATTGATTAACATACTTGTTTGAGAAACTCGCATGTGACTAAAGTTGGCTCACTTGAGATCTCGTTTTGGATTGCTTAATATGTTAGTTTTTTTTTGAACGGCGATTTTATAAATACTAGCAAGAAGCTAGGAAAGGCTTACAAAGAAAGAAAATTTGGGTTCTGCAACCAAGTAATCCAGTTTATCTTATGCTTACATCGATTAAAATCCATAAAAAGACATTTGAACAATGTTATCAAAAATTAAATCTCTTCTAGGATGGGCAGAGCCAAACAAACATGGGTTTCTGAATCGCCAGATAAGCCACCAAGTAACATAGCAAATACCTTCAAAGATCACCTTCTTAAGCTTGGACATACTAGAAGAAAACCAAATAAGCCATTCGGAATAAGAATTTAAAGGAGTAAAATCAAGCTCCTACCAACGACACACTTTTCTCATAACTTGACGCGCGAGAGAACAGGAGAAGAAAATATGAGATGTGGATTCCACAGCTTCGTTACATAAAGGACAAAGAATCGAGGGGATATCTAAACCACGGCCTGAAAGGTTAAGCCTCGTTGGTAACCTATCCAAATAAATCTTCCAAGCAAGAATATTAATCTTAATAGGGACCAACTTAACCCATCTAGTAGGAGCATCCCTTTTTGGTAAAATAGCATCATCAATAAAGTTACGAACCGAGCTTACTGAAAAAAACACCTGACGCATTAAGAGACCAAGACCAACGATCTTGCATTTGAGGAAGAAGAACATCATCAGTGATGTCACATAAATCTTTGAATTGAGCAATTTCAACCCCACCTCTAGGATGCCGACGAAAAGAATGAAGTAACGAGGGGAGGCCCATCTTTGAACCAACTGAAATACCTTTGCTCTCCTCCAAGGCGTAAAGTCTAGGAAATTTAGATTTCAAAGGAGCCTCACTAGACCAGATATCGTCCCAAAAAAGAGTGTTCTCACCATTCCCAAGTTTCCTTTTCATTAAGGCTAGAAGATCAATACCTTTAAATTTAAGAAAAGAAAACTCTCGTACTAAATCAAGCCAAATAGAGCCTCTAGTCGGCACACTTTGAGTATCCATAGCCCCTCTGACGCCGTTAATAGCTTTGATGAACCTAGACCATAAAGAAGACCCATCATTAAAAAACCGCCAAATCCACTTAAAAAGAAGAGCACGATTTGTAGAATAGAAACTTGCAACTCCAAGGCCTCCATTATTTTTTGAAGCCAATATGTTTTCCCATTGAATCCAAACCATTTTCCTTGTGACACCCTGAAAATTTCCGATCAATAAATTAGCCGTTTTCGTTTAGTAGTTTAAAATTTTAAAAGTTTAGATTACTTTTCGTTTAACCGGGAAGTTTTCTGCTTTTATACGAGAATGTCGCCGGGGCGATCGTGTAGACACCGTTCTTTGTGGCTAGGTTTCGGAAATTAGCCACGTTTTTTTATTTTCATAGGCAATATTTAAAATTTTCAGAATTTTTCAGAGATACCGTTTATGCGTTTCGTTACTTTGCGTAACGGGGTTTTGTTTTAAATGAGTATATGGCATGGAAGGCCTTGGAAATGATAATCAAATGTATGCATCTTACATCTTAAAATAATGAAAAACCGTTGAGTCCCCCCTTATTTGTTGCATTGCGTTACCAATCTCGTAACTCCCCTTAATTATTATAACCCCCTTGGTATTGGGTGCCAGTTTGAATTCAAAATCATAGAAAATATGTTCCAAAACTCTTGGGTGGTACTGCAGCTGAAGTAGCTGTGTTGTTCTGTTTGAGCCTTGCCAGGCGTTGTCTTGACCCATAGCTCTCTTCACTGTACTCTCTACTGGTTGTGGGTGTGGGTTTCTGTGTGTGTGTTTGCCAATGTGACTGCCTTGCTGTTTATTTCATTTCTTCACTACGTTGATGGGTAGGGGGAGAGCGGCGAGGGGGGAGAGAAGGGGGGAGTTAGCGCGATTATCTCTTCGTGGGTGCTAGCCTGGTGGTGGGGGTTTTGCATGGCTGGTCGGAGGATTTTGGGGGTAGGTAGGTGGCGTCTGGAGGTCTTTATAAGTAAAAAAAAATAGAATAAATAGAACGGGAGGTAAAGAGTAGGGATCTAAAGATTAGGGTGTAAGGAGATTAAGGCAAGTCAAAGAGTTAGAGACTCATGATAGCACCATACAGTCGCCGTACTTGTCAGAGGATCGTCTATGGTGAAGGTTCTGTCTTCACGCCCCACCATACCCACACGACCCCCACCAATAGTATTGTTAAAAGCTTGTTGTACTTCTTCAAAAGTTTTACTCTTTAACTGATTGTGAATAAATCCAGCCATATTCTTTAAGTAAGTACACATCTGATTTCTCTTTTGTGCTTTGGTTGGTGGTTTTCTTCTTCTCTCCTCTACTCTAAGCTTCTCAAAGTGCTTATTTCTCTTGTTCATAAGCTTTACAAATAATTTTGACTTCTCTTTAATTGTCAATTCAGCTCTGTCTTCTTCCTGTAGGCTTGCAGCTAACTCATAGTCTGCATCCATCATAGCTTGAGTATTTTCCCATGACTCAATCAAAGCTATGCTTGCTTCTTCTTCTTTTAGTCTAGCAGCTCTATCTTCTTCATCCATTTCAGCTTTCAACTTAGCTTCAAGTTCTCTGGCAACTTCTTCATCAAACTTGATTTGATCCTTCTTTTTCATCAACAAAGGGTCTTCTACCATAATGCCTTTTCCTTTTTCCTTTGAAGATATTGAAGGTTTTGTTGTTGTTTTTTCATTTGACTATTGAATAACTACACCTTTTGCCTTTGGTCTTGTGACAGCAGCAATAACTGTTGTAACAGCAGTTGTAATAGCTTTAGGCTTAGCTGCTTTGATTTCAATTAAAGTCTGAGCCAATGTCATCTCATCAATAGTTGTTGTTGGAGCACTGACAGTAGTAACTTCAACATTGGCAGTAGTAACTACTTCACCAGCAGTAGTAACTGGATTAGCAGTACTAACTTCCACTTCAGCAACTTTTGCACTCTGCTCTTCACTTTTACTAGCTGTATCATCCATAATTACCTCATCACCATCAAGATCATTGACTCTAAACATGTCTTGATCATTCATCCTCCCCTGAGTTTCATCAACCAAATTAATCTCTTCATCTTGATCAATGTTATCAATCATCCTCCCCTGTTTGGATTCATCCTCCTGATGACCCAAACTATATTTATCCTCAGAGGATTCCACTCTACTAGCTGCATCAACCTTCTTTAATCTTTTAAGCCCTAAAGTTCTTGACCTTTGCTTCCTTTCTAGCTTCTTGACCCTCTTTTTTAAACTAGCAATCTCCTTTGCTTGAGCAGTCTTTCCTTCCTCTAAGTCAAGAACCTGTTTTTGTAATTCGGTACACAAAATCATCAATTCTGTTAGTTGCATTCTATCCTCACCACTAGGTAGTGGATCATTGGAAGGTGTGGGTACACTTTCCTCATTAGGACTCTCATCTTGAGGAATCTCAATCTCCTTTCTCTGTGTCCTTTTAGACTTGTGTTTCTTCTAGGGTTTAGAAGATGATGGTTGAGTAATAATGGGTGTGTGATGGGTATTGATATGTGAGAATTCACATATCTTTTATATACCAAAAATGGCCCTTAAATGATCAAAATGTGCAAAAATATGCTTGTATTTGTGTATTTTGTTGTTTGTGAATGTGTAGGTACGGATAATGCAAAAATCACAAGAAAACGGTCAAAACCGGACAAACACGGACACGGGGACGGATAGAGTGCACAAGAGCCGGAAGTTTCTAGCAAAAGGTCATCAAAAGTCAAACCTTGGTCAACAATGGTCAACCCACAAAATGCCAAAACCCTCAAAATACCCAAAAGAGCCTTAATGTTATACCAAATTCACAAAAAGTCCCAAAAACCCTAACACCGTTAGTCCTTTGTTATTAAAGGGACTAACGGTCGTTATCCCTTTATAACAAAACCCTTTAAAACCATTTCACCAAGCCCGTATAACCGGCCCAAACCCTTTTATAAACCCGGGCCCAAGTCAACCCTTATTAGCCCCGGGTCAAACAACAAAGTTATAAAAAGGAAAGAAAAGGCGCGGGAAAACCCGTTTTTACTGTTCATCATCCTCCTCAATTAACCCTGCATCAAAAACAAAGGGTAAATCCCAATTGACGTGGCCAAAAGAAGATTCCAAGTACTAAGCAATGAGTCAGCATCAAATCGTCACCTCAAAGGCTTTTATTGGTCAAGATATGCAATGGAATGACACGTTGGAAGCAAACTAACACACCTTTTATGGGAATTTTACACTAAATCAAGGCAAAAAGAAGTACAAATGCTCCCAATCATTGGATTGCCAGCTTGGCAATCCGTGTGCTCTAATTTGATCTAACGGCTAAGAAATGAGATCCAATGATTGCAAGATAATGAAGGGTAAAGATCAAGACCAAGGGGAGCGTCTTTGAGGACCAAGAAGCATCCATCTCTGCCTATAAATGGAGGGCCTTGCTCACTCACAAAAGCATCTAGGAGTAGTTTTTAGTGTAGCTTATAAAATTAGCTTATGTAATTTTCCTTTTCAAATTGTTTTAGCTTATCACTTCTACTTAATGTAATTTTCATTTAAGCTTGTAACCAGTTTCAATTAATAAAAGTTTGTTTTTCTTATTAATCAATTGTTACTTTAAGTTCTCCTTTAATCTAAAACTGTTTGATTAAGTTGTCTTTGTTCACATAAGCTCATTAAGCTCTTAAATCTACTCATAAGCTAGCTATAAACTCAATTAAGCTCACGAAAGCTTAATTGAGTTTTATCTACTCAAATCTATAATCAAAATATACCACATTATGGAAGGGAAGCCAATAAGGGATGGGCTTCCAGGACCCTACCAGCTTATCCTAGGATAAGCTGGAGCTTGTTGAGTAGCTCCTCGAGCTTTATTAAGCCTTGTTAAGTAGGCAGTGTAAGACTTCTTTTTTATTATTTTATAGCTCTTTAATTGCATTGCTAGCTTAATATGTCCATTACTTGCTTATAACTTCTTAGATTTGCTTATTGCTTGCTAAATTCTGTTTGTTATAGCTTATTGATGCTTAATATAGATGTTTATGCTTAATTTGCTTGTTTGTTAGTTTGAGATCTTTAGTTTTCATAATCTGTCCTAAATTTGTCAAAAATACCAAAAAATTAGCATAGATAATCAACTTATTTGTTCTGCTTATTTAGCTGCTTAAATCTGCTTATTAGGTTTATTTCTAGCTTGTTATTATCTGGTATAACTTCTTTGATCATTAATTCTAATTTTCATAAGCTTAATATGGGATCTAAGAAATTAAAGGGGTGTTTGGCTTATGACAGTACTAACTAAAGTTAGTACTGTCATTAGTTATTTGGTCCTTTAGTTTCATTTTAAATCTCATTATTAGGTTTATTGGATCTGGTTTTAAGGTTGCTTGTAGGTTTAAGCAAGAATTAATCCAATTTTGTAGTTAATAGTTGGTTCTGAGGTCACTTAGCTCAGATCATTAAGCTTATTTGGTTCAATTGTTTCTAGCTGCTAACCTTAGTAGAATTGTTGTTGCTTTAGTGTTTAATTAGTGTAGAAGTAAGTTTGTAATGTCTGCACTCTTTGGTTTCATTTAGATGTTCTTTTTCATATCTTAGTTAAACTAGCTTAAACAGCCACTTTTAAGCTTATTTTCAAAGGGTTAAAGTAGTTATTAGCTTTTGATTTTCATAGCACAAGTAGAATTTAGGTCAATTTAACTAGATTAGGGCTTATCTTAGCTTAATTAGTTGCTTAGATTATCTATTTTTAGCCTGCAATTTAGTAATTTGTCATTTTAATAAAAATTTCAAAAACCAAAAAAATTGTGTATTATGTCTGCATAAGATTTTCATTCTAGTTATTTTAGGTCTTGTTAACTTTCAAATAGTTATTAAAAGCTGTTTTTAATAGTTTGGAGATCAAGCTTTTTAGAGCTTATAAGTCAAAAGTTCTAAAGGTCTTTTAGTTGTTAAAAATAAGTTCAAAATAGCTAGTTTGTCTGGTTGGGATAACAGTTTTTCTTTAAATGCTTATTAGAGATTTATAGCTTATTGCTTGTAGTTTTAGTGTGATTTTTGTTTTAACTAGCTTATCAGGTTAATCTTTAGTGATGAATAGCTTAATAAAGATAGGTCTTAGTTTATTTTAACTTTTCATAAGAAAAAACCAAAAATTCACTCAGTTCCTGCTGAGTATTTAAGCAACTTTTTCATTAAGCATTTGAGTTTCAAAATACTTTTCAAAAGAAGTTTTAGAGAGCTTATAGGTTTTCTAAGCTATAAGAAAAGGATAAGGATCCTCCTTGTTTATTTGAACATGAGAGAAGTTAATTATTGGGTCTTTAAGCGATTGTACCCTTGATTATAATATCAAATGTACAAATCAACTTAAAGCCAACATTACCCTTCATGTTCAAATGAACATGAGAGGATCTTTTTCTCTTAAGGAAAATATAAGGCTCAAACCATAAGTGATTGTTTACATAGTTAAAAATTAAGCCCAAAGTAGCTAAGTTGTCTGTTTGGATTTCAGTTTATCTAAAGTTTGCTTTGCCTTAGCTTATTTAAGTTAGAAAATAGCCAAGCAGTCTTAAGTTGAACTAGCAGTACTAACTTAAAAGTTAGTACTGCTGAGTTTATAAGCTCATTCTAGGCTTATTGGGTTGCTTATTTTTGTTCTTTGTTGCTTATTTAGTGTAGCTTATTATCTAATTTAGCTTATTTCTCTATTTGGTTTGCTTATTTGAGCTTAAAAATGCCAACAGTTAGCATTTTAGTGGTTTAGTATAGTTTAAGCATTTCTGTCTTTCATTGCTTATTTGTGTGCTTATTTTAGGTTTATATAAAAGGTGTCTTTGTAAAAAGTGCTTATTTTTAATCCCTCTAAAAAGTTGTAAAAAAAATAGAGTTTAAAAAACATTTGAGAATTGGGGGGAGTCGAGGGTGAGCAAGGCTCGAACCCGAGACCTCGCCCCTATTCAACCAAGCGTTTTAACCCAACACACTCAACCATTGTGCTACAATAGCTCATCCGTTAGAGTTTTCCTTTAGTTAATACTTATACTCATTTTGAGCTCTTTTGTATAATAAGCTGTTTTGGCTTATTTCACAGCTTATAACAGCTTATTCGATAAGCTGTTTTCTCGAGCTTATTTTTCCTAGATTCCTCACCATTCAAGCTATTTTTTGTAATTTTTTTAGATTTTTTATAAAATGTTTAGTATTTTTTATATTTAATTTTCCTTAAAATCGTTTTTAATTCATAAAAAATTATAAAAAAATCAAAAAAATATAATTCTTTTTTAGAAAAATTTCTTTTAACATTTAGAACCTAGTAAAATTAGATTTGCGTTCGTATGGTTAAAATTGCAAAATCTTGTTTTTTAAAGAACGGGATTGATTCCCGTTCATATTTTTAGTGATTTTTAGCTAAAACTCTTTTGTTTTTTGTCTAGTTTTCTTTGTCATAGCTTTTTAGTCAATTAAATCTTATAAAAACCAAAAAGATCGTTGTAGGACTTAATTTTAATAATCTAGGGTTTTTAGGTCCCGTTTAGGATTCCCGATTTGCGTTTTTAGTTAAAATTTGCTTTCCCTTAAGTGTTTGTAAGTTTTTGTGTAAAAGTATCAGCTAAAAGCCTAGAACTATTACAAATAATATCAAGAGAATGGTAAAAATAAGGGTTCCTCATAT
>BQNB010100720.1:0-23053 GCA_026074375.1 Tanacetum coccineum
AACAGAAAAATTAGACTGGATCAACCCCGAAGGCCGTCAATATCCTCATGATCTGCGAAAGCCACTACCGTTGGTTCCAAATTCTCAAGGTCGTCATGTCATACTGTTTCATCACTTCATCAATAACGATCTTGAGTACCTACGTGGTGGTGAGTCAAGCCACCGGAAGTACTCTACTTCAGTTACGAAGACCAAGGCTGCAGATTACGGGCATATTAAATGGATAGAAGACTTAGTGCCCAACTCAATGTGGAGTCAAGTGATAGTCAAGTGATAGTCAACTACGACAAATTCGCTCTCTGAGGAATCTCACATTGGGGTAAAAAGCGAAGACAGTTCTATGCATTTGCGACCACAAGGGAATCAGCTCGTGACGTCTACTCAAAGAGAAGAATTATTGCTGTCACAAAGGTAGAAATAGTCGAATGGCAATACTACAAGCATCAAAGAAGGCGATTTCCACAGACTTCGGATCCAAGACATTGAAGACATGCTACTTCTTCTCGTGCAAGGAAAGGTGACAAATCTCAACGTTGAAGAACGTATTGCATTTAATGTCTCCTTAAGAATGTTCACAAGAAGTGTTGTCATCCAAAGGCGTGTGGAAGACCTTCAATTGGGTGTTGAAAGCTATCAAAAGAAACTCAACCTCACAAAGCCTGACACGTACAGATCCAATTTGAGAAGAAGAGACGCTTACACACCATACTCCGATCCCAGAGGATTCATCTATGAGAACAAAGACAAGAAGAACAGATTGATGCGCATTGATGAACTACACAAGTTTAGCGATGGTACTCTCGATGATGTTCGGACTGCTCTGAATGATCGCCTCAAGGGAATCAGAATGGAGTATCTGCCTCAGACTTTTTGGAGCCAACGTGACAAAGCAAATGCAAGAGCTATGATTCAGGCAATTGACAAAAGATTAAAGACAAGGAGGATCATGCGGAGCTTGGAGAGATTTGTTGGTGGAAGACCATACGGGGGTGACTTACGGCTGCTTCAAAGGACCATATGATTTATCATATGTTGTTCTCATCTTATAAGGTCAATCCTCGTAAATAATTTTATCTTGTGAATATGTTAATAACTAGTGTAGATTTTTGGTGAAAAATAAGATGTGCTCGAGTACAAATTTTACAAGAATTTCTTAGTAAATTCAAAATCTTTCAAATAATTGTACTCGGCACCATCTTATAAACCCTCAAAAGTTGAGGGGGAGCAATAATATGTTCCATTTTGCTAGAATACATCATTTTGTCCCCGAACGGTTAATCAATTGATATCCAAAATATCAAGGGATTAACATTTTGGATAAGGGGAGAAAATGTGATTAACCTGGACTTAATGTATATTGACAAAAGTAATCAATTAAAATGGACTCGATGCACTCCACACTTAGCATGTACTACGATTTTGATGCACATGTTAAGGGGGAGCTTTTAGTGATGATTAAAAACATTCAAAGTATAAACCTTTTGATATTTATATCAAACACTTTGAATGAATTTTATCAATGATTTTGGTTTGTAATGGTGATGGAATACCCTAAAAGGCCGACCATGTACTTAATGTTATGGAGTTATAAGGTGGTTAGGTATAGGCAGAGTTCTAAAAAGCACGCTATAGCGGCGCCATAGCGTGAGGCGTGCCCTCCACGTTACGAAACAGGCCAAGGCGTCGTCTCTAGGCGTAGCGTGCAATAAAGCGCGATAAAGCGCACTATAGCGTGCCTTTTTTGAAGCTTTTAAAAGTTTTCATGGATTTGAGCTTATTTACAAGTATTTATGATTTGGGCTGTATGGGATTTGGGCTTAGTAACTCTATAACTCAATTTTAAGCTTAGTAGCTAACTAATATTGACCACTGTATAAATATTTTTTGCCACCTTGAGTCACGCCTTAAAAATGCTATGACGCAACGCCTCACGCTAAAGCTTGAGGCTTGGCTATGCCGCCACGCCACGCTTCATGCTATTTATAACATTGGGTATAGGTATTCAAATCCCATGATCCAGCCAGAACCAGAGGGATCTACCCAGGGATATCCACTAGTTAGTATAGAAGTCCTTAGGTATGATTAAAAAGGAGAAAAAGTGAGAATCGGGAATAATGCCGACTGAGATGGAGCTAACACTGGAACAAACCCAACAAGGTGTTAGTTATGAAGTCTCGATAAGCATTGAAGGGGTTGAAGAATGAAAAATAAATGTAAGGATAAAGGGTGAAAAGAAAGAAGCCCTCCATACACTTAGGCAGAAACCGGGTCAATACATATGCTGTCAGAAACACTTAGGTGTTGTCTGACATTGAAGACAGTCATGGACCCAGTGACGCTATGCATAAACCCCTCCCAGCCACTCAAAGTCGGAAAGACTTTGTTTCAAAACTCATGGAGATACACTTATTTCTATTGACTTTCTCACTCTGAGTTAGTTAATATTGAAAAGGTGGCACTCAGCTCCAGCCTCCAATCACTAAAATTAAAAGTTCACTATTGAGTCTAGTGCCAAAAGAGATCATCCATTAATCTCATTAGGATACTTTTTATAATTTAGCTTGTTATCTCACACAATGTGAATATCAAGTAATATCATTAGAGTCCTACGCAAGATCCTTGTGATTTTGCCAGAACATCCGAGTGATACTTAGGTATTCACAATGAATATGGAAATCCTGCTTGAGCTAACATCAAACAAGCTCATGGTAGGTGACTTGTACAATTCTGATGAATCAAGCTTGTGACAATTGGAAAACACCAATGGTGCGATTCTTTATGAATCAAACTTGTTCCAGGTTATGGATCAACGATTAAAGTATTTTGAATTGCTTAAAACTCTCGATGTGTCACAAAACTACTTTAGCAAGTGACACGTCGATTGATTTTCAAATCGATTTTCTATATCAATCGGTGAGATAGTAACTCACTGGTTCACTCTTATCGTGCTGTCTGCTTTGAGACATTCCGATAATGAGAACATGCTGAGTACGATGAATCTAATACTTATGTGTTAGAAAGATTCAATACTACAGCTGGAAATCCTGTCAAGAAGATTCTTCTTAAATTGAATCTATCTGATCACAGGTCGATCCTCACGGATTTGAAGGTTACTCCAACCAAACCTGGGCGAATGACAAAGCCATATTCGTCCCCCCGCTTTATTGCTAACTGTTTTTATGCAGGCTATTTAAAGATGGTGGTGGAGGTTCCTGATTCCAGCTGACTCACAAGATCCATAGCCACATGCTCATACCCGATAGACAAATTTTTGGTGAAAAATAAGATGTGCTCGAGTACAAATTTTACAAGAATTTCTTAGTAAATTCAAAATCTTTCAAATAATTGTACTCGGCACCATCTTATAAACCCTCAAAAGTTGAGGGGGAGCAATAATATGTTCCATTCTGCTAGAATACATCATTTTGTCCCCGAACGGTTAATCAATTGATATCCAAAATATCAAGGGATTAACATTTTGGATAAGGGGAGAAAATGTGATTAACCTGGACTTAATGTATATTGACAGAAGTAATCAATTAAAATGGACTCGATGCACTCCACACTTAGCATGTACTACGATTACGATGCACATGTTAAGGGGGAGCTTTTAGTGATGATTAAAAACATTCAAAGTGTAAACCTTTTGATATTTATATCAAACACTTTGAATGAATTTTTCAATGATTTTGGTTTGTAATGGTGATGGAATACCCTAAAAGACCGACCATGTACTTAATTTTATGGAGTTATAAGGTGGTTAGGTATAGGTATTCAAATCCCATGATCCAGCCAGAACCGGAGGGATCTACCCAGGGATATCCACTAGTTAGTGTAGAAGTCCTTAGGTATGATTAAAAAGGAGAAAAAGTGAGAATCGGGAATAATGCCGACTGAGATGGAGCTAACACTGGAACAAACCCAACAAGGTGTTAGTTATGAAGTCTCGGTAAGCATTGAAGGGGTTGAAGAATGAAAAAGAAATGTAAGGATAAAGGGTGAAAAGAAAGAAGCCCTCCATACACTTAGGCAGAAACCGGGTCAATACATATGCTGTCAGAAACACTTAGGTGTTGTCTGACATTGAAGACAGTCATGGACCCAGTGACGCTATGCACAAACCCCTCCCAGCCACTCAAAGTCGGAAAGACTTTGTTTCAAAACTCACGGAGATACACTCATTTCTATTGACTTTCTCACTCCGAGTTAGTTGATATTGAAAAGGTGGCACTCAGCTCCAGCCTCCGATCACTAAAATTAAAAGTGCACTATTGAGTCTAGAGCCAAAAGAGATCATCCATTAATCTCATTAGGACACTTGTCATAATTTAGCTTGTTATCTCACACAATGTGAATATCAAGTAATATCATTAGAGTCCTACGCAAGATCCTTGTGATTTTGCCAGAACATCCGAGTGATACTTAGGTATTCACAATGAAGATGGAAATCCTGCTTGAGCCAACATCAAACAAGCTCATGGTAGGTGACTTGTGCGATTCTTATGAATCAAGCTTGTGACAACTGGAAAGCAACAATGGTGCGATTCTTTATGAATCAAACTTGTTCCAGGTTATGGATCAACGGTTAAAGAATTTTGAATTGCTTAAAACTCTCGATGTGTCACAAAACCACTTTAGCAAGTGACACGTCGATTGATTTTCAAATCGATTTTCTATATCAATCGGTGAGATAGTAACTCACTGGTTCACTCTTATCGTGCTGTCTGCTTTGAGACGTTCCGATAATGAGAACATGCTGAGTACGATGAATCTAATACTTATGTGTTAGAAAGATTCAATACTACAGCTGGAAATCCTGTCAAGAAGATTCTTCTTAAATTGAATCTATCTGATCACAGGTCGATCCTCACGGATTTGAAGGTTACTCCAACCAAACCTGGGCGAATGACAAAGCCATATTCGTCCCCCCGCTTTATTGCTAACTGTTTTTATGCAGGCTATTTAAAGATGGTGGTGGAGGTTCCTGATTCCAGCTGACTCACAAGATCCATAGCTACATGCTCATACCCGATAGACAAACATAAGGACTTCATGAAAGGCTCAAATACAAATTTCAAGACTTCCGCTACTCTGATACAGAACGTCTTTCTCAAAGCGACGAAGTATTATAGTTAACGAATCTCAAGAAAGACGTAGCATTAAAGTTTTTCAAGTCAATAATTCAAGAAAGGTATGGGCATGTTGGTTCAGAATTCATAAATCCACAAGATGGCAAAGTTTCAAGATGGCAAAGAGATTGTGCTTGGTTTATGATCTCAAGATGCTCAAGATCACAATGTCAAATACAAGTTCAAGGAACAAGCTCAATCCAGAAATCAATGATCACTACAATATACTCACAAGAGAATGTCAAAAGGACGAGATATAGACTAAAGACAAAGCATAGTATGCTAGGCTTAAAGTTTTGTAAAATGGAGTGACCTCCCTTAGGGGGAGATTGTTGGAAACACAAAAGTGTCGGTCACTTCCAAGTTGTAATAGGTCTTAGCTCGTAGATTGTGTCAAGTTAAGTATAGAAGCTAATCCGGCCCAAGGCCTATGGGAAGCCCATCATAACCCATAGGTCGGCCATCATGTAACTATATAAGGCCTCTTCTAGCCTTGGAGAGGGGTTGGTTGTTTCATTTTTCCATTTTTCCACATAGTAATAACACTTCATCCATTCCATATACTTTCTCTCACTAAACATCACAACCCACATCTCTCTCTCTCTTGTTCTTGGTAGATCATTAGATTACTTGTATCCTTCACAGTTGACGATGATGGGGTGGAGATGATGATGTGGTGTGCGGCAGGTGGAGATGACGATGATGATGGCATCGTTTTGGAGATGGTGGTGATGTGGTGACGTGGAGTGGCAGACGAGGGTGGTGGCGGCTAAGAGTAATGATGGCTTGGTGTTGTGGTGGTGATGATGGAGATGGTGTTGCATGTTGGCGTGGTGGTTCTTGGTGGTGATGATGTTGTAGCCACGGTGGAGGAGAGTGGTGTGGAGTGGTGGCTGGTGTGGTGGGGTGGACGTAACGGTGGTGATGCGATGATTGGAGGTGGTGTGTACCGGCTATGGCAGCCGAAAGTCTCGCCGGAGATGGGAGACGGCGGCCGAAAAACTTGGCCAGAAAAAGGGGAGGCGCCAGAAACTTATGAGAGAGGAGTGTGTGTTTAGGGTTAGTATCAATAATGAGAAAACCTTAATTCCTTTCTATTTATGCATGAAAGTTTAAAATAATAGTGACAAGTGTAGGATAGTTTAGGGTAAGTTTTATAAATATTTCCCCCAGGGACTGAAGTTGTAATTTTTGGGAAATTTTTGTAAAATATTGGTTCGGGTAACGTTTAGGCTAGTTAACGATTTATTCAAAACACGAAACTTGCGCCATTGCGTTCCAAATGATTTTTCCATGAAATATGGGTATTTACATGACTAGTTTTCATAAACGTTTTATAAATTTTATTTAAAATGTTTGTTATTTATTTGGTAGTCATTGGGTGTCTCGGGTAAGCTTTGTTCGTAAAAATATAACTTTTACTCGAACATTTGCGTTTTTAACAAACGTTTCTGAATAATATGATTAATATTTTTATTTAATAAAAAGTGATAATTAAATATAATTTAATTATTTTCGTGTCGGTACGCGTTGTTCTAGTTTTTAAAATTTTACGAGGCTATTTCGGTCATTTCTGCTTGTTTTCGGGTCTCGGGCAAAATTAAAAAGTTGTCCGGAATGTCGTTTTACATCAAATTGCTTTAGAGTCCGAGTTTTGAAAACGGGATTTAGCGGGTTATTTTTGATAAGTCAACTTAGGAATAACATATATATTCTCGTTTTCAAGTCAAATAAGTTAAAATAAATTTGCACATGAGAGATGTGTAAAAATAAATATGATTTATTATTTAAATATGTTCCAAAAAATTACCGGTTACGCGGTAATCGTTTTTATGTGACCATAAAAGGAAAAAAAGTCAAAAAGTCAAGCCGGACCCGAAAAGTCAAAGGGTAAAATGGTCATTTAAAATTCCCAAAATTGATGGTTGTTACAGCACCCGACATTTTTGAACATTGAGGCCAATGTTCGGTTCTAAGTGTGGGAGGGATTTCTAGCGAAATATGATCTTACGTGTGCCTTGTTGTGTCCCTAGCAACCCCATTTTGACCTTAGTTTTTGCTTTATTATTGTGTATATATTAGAAGGACCTTAGGCTTTGAACTAGGTAGCTTTTGACTCGACCGAGTATTTTTCTCTAGCTTTCCCCTTAGCTTTTTAGACTAAGCGTTTGCTTAACTTTAAAATTTTGCAGAGAATAAAAAATGATAGAGTTGAATATAAGTTGGATGCTAAGCGTGGAGTAGTTGGATCTCTTTAGAGCTCATAGAGGTTAATTATGGCTTTTTGCTCCCACCAGCTTAATAAACGTCATATAATTGTTAAATAAATAAAGTTACTTTGATTTTTGTGATTCTTAAGTAAGGTACACATCGAGGTTTTGTCAGTGTTGTGGGGAAATAGGCTACCGATTCGGACGGTTCGCACCCGTTGTCTAGGTAGTTAAAAGACCACAAGACTTGAAATTTGGCTATAATAATAATAATAATAATAAAAATGTGATAAATCGAAGCCAAAATAAGACCACTGTTTCTTGTCGGTTAGGACGCCCGATGTTGCAGTCGTTTAAAGGGTGGAGGTAACACTAATAATAATGATAATCCGAGACTGATAAAAGTTTGTTGCATCTGGTCGGTTCGCTCCCGATGTTGCAGCCTTCAAAAAGGTCGAGGAAATTTCTCAGGTCGAAATAAGACTACTGGCTCTGTCGGTTATGACGCCCGATGTGTTAGTTGTTTAAAGGACCGAAGGCTAATATTATTGCATTAATAATAATAATAAAGCCAAATTTCGACTCCAGGGTTATCTAAATAAAGCCTCCGTCTCTGGACTCGTAGTTGAGTTGTTTCGGATGAAATAAAAAGGATAACCCCTAAATCATGCGAAATTAGAACCTTAATGTGGACCTTATTCTCACCATATCGTCTCTTTATGAATGGATTTTAAACTAATTATGGTCTAAACCGGGCACCTTTATGATAATAAGGACATAATTTATTTGTCACCGATAATAATAATAATAAAACCCTTAGAGGATTTAGGAATAAGGGAGCGAAAAGTGGCTAGCTCGCACAATTAGCATTTATGAGTAGTGTTAGCATCTAATCTTATATTTGGCTGTGATTTCATTTTAAGCTTAGTTTGGGGATTGTAAAAAGCCGAGGATGACGAACTCCCGTTCTTAAAGCCTTTTAAATAAATTTAAAAAAAAATTAATTTTAGTTTTTATCTATTATTAAATAAGTGGTTAAAACGGGGGCATTTTAGAAACAAATGATTTTAAACCTTCTTAATGGACCTTTTTTGTTCTTGTTTTATGTGACGGGTCATAAGTTAAGGGGGGTTAAATTATTTCTTTGCGGGGTGTGTTTTATAAACATTGCGTGTGAGACCAGCAATGGCTTAGTGTGGGGGAATTTGATGCGTGCTAAAACACACATCATTTATAACCCAAAAAACACTATTAATTGGACTAAAAACATGAAATATCCTTAAAATTATTACAAATATGTTTGTTTTGTGTTTTTATGTCTTGCAGGTACAAAGGATTGAAAACGAAGTAAAAACGGAGACTTTTAGTTAAGATTTGTAGACGTTTACGCGTTTTTCAAGATCAAGACGAAGTCGTTAATATTTCCCGAGCATTCCATTGAAAAGAGCACGAGATTTAAAGTCCGACGGTGTCTTCATCTCTTATTGGGCCGGCCTGACACCATTTATATAGGTCGGACCGACCCATACCTATTATAAGCCCAAATTTACAACACTTATAAATGAATCGCTGCTAGTCTGCTACCATTTAGCGATGCAAGTAAATGAGCCCAGCCCAAGTATCATGATGTGCTAATCCTGACCCAATGTTTGATTCGGCCCATATTGAGAAAGGAGGAAGCCCAAGTTTCTCTAGTTCCTGCTTGATATCCACGCAAGTGAAAAAGGATACAGGAGGTAGCAGACGCAGAGATATACATCTTTTATATATATTGTCTTTACTTTTGTTTTTTCGTTTTTTTATCATTCGTAGGTAGTTTTTTTTCATAGTTTTAGATTTAGTGTATGTAGCTTTATTTTTCATAGTTTTAGCTTATTTAGTGTAGGTAATTTTTGTAAAAGCTTTTTAAGTTTTTTATTAGCTTATTGTATTTGGATCTTTTGGCTTATTAATCCACAAGTTGGTGTGAGGTATGTTTATTTTCATTTAAGCTTATTTGCACTCTTTTCTTTTCTTATTTTTTTAGCTTATTTATTAAGCATAAAAATCGCGGCTTATTCAATTAGCTAAAATAGCTTAGCTTATTTTTATGATTTTATTAAGCAATACGATTTAGCTTATTTTTCTTATTATTCTCTTATTTATAAGCCTAGTTACTTTTTAAAGCCGGGAGCTTTTTGCTTTTTCTTTTTGCTTACTATTATAGATCTAGCTTATTTAATATTTGTTTTGCAATTTAAATCTCATGTCTTTTATTTTTAAATAAGTTAGATTGGGATAAGCTTTTCCATAGCTTATTTGATTAAAAAATAGCTTATTATATTTTATTGTTTAGCCTTTACTTGTTCTATGTTGTTTCATCTATTCTACACTAAGGCGAGGAGCTTACGGGTCTTTTAAGCTTATTTATTAGTTAAAGTTTTAAGCTTTTAAGTATTTATCTAGCTAATTAGTGAATAAAGTTCATACCTTTACTAGCTAATTAGTTATTTAGATATTAATTAAGTTTTAATCTTTAATTTTTAAATAAGTTTATTAGATCGGGTGGTTTTATATCCGATACGGTTCATCATTCGGTTCTATCCTCTTTCTCTTTTCAATTTTAGTAGTTTAGATTAAATTAGCTTAAAATGATTATGTTTGCTTATTTGTTGATTAATATGCTTAGTGAGTAGATTTTTATATATGCTTGTTAAGTGTTAAATTGTTTAATGAATTAAGTGTGATTAATAAAAAAAGGAAAAATATTAATTAGTGATTTTTATATTACTTAGATTATTGTTTTGGTTATTCGAGCGGGCAAAAGCCGTAAGAATAATTAGGCATTAATTTAGTAATCGATATCTTAATGAAACTTGTTTTTAATGTAAGCCAACGTTGTGAGAAGAAAATTTATTAGAAATATATTGATTCATCAATAAGGACTTAATTGTATATTTAATTCACACTTAAGGATCTAATCAATTCACATAGCAAGCATATATTATAAATATAAATTTCTTTGCTTATTTGCTTGCTTTATGTTATCTAGTTTTATATCGTTTTATTATTATAAATTTAGTTTTAAAAACCAAAAAAAAAACAATTGGCATTCAAGCATCAAACGAAACATTTATGTGGATTTCAAATTCATCTCTCGTTGGGACACAACATCCGAAGGTTAAACTATTACTTTTCCTAAAGTAATTTTTATCCGACATGATTACTTATATATATATATATATATATATAATAATATATATATACTTATATATAATTATAATATATAATATATATATATATATATATATATATATATATATATATATATTACTCGACTAGTCTTTCGGGACGAATATATCTCTATCTGAAACATAGACTCGTTTCAAGGACTTGCTCCAAAAAGTCTCTCATCATGACATTGATCGTTGGCTTCAAATTCAAATCTTTTATGATCATGTCTCCTTTCAAATTAAGTGCGAGATTGACTGCGCCGCCGATGGCAAACTCCGCAATAAGAATGCCGACGAATCTTGGGAAATCATTGAGAACCTCGTCCTCTACGACCATGAGGGCTGGAATGACTCAAATGAATTCGTCAAACTGGTCAAGGCTATCTCTACACCTCAAAGCACCTCAAAAACACCTGACCGAAGACTTCTTGAGCTCGAAGACCAAATTAACTTCTTAGTAAAAGGGTCGTGACCGACACCAAAACCTAGCTCGATGCACATCCCTCAAGCTTATGCTCAAGTAGTCTACTCAAACCCTCGCCCGCGAAACCAGAATAAACCACCAAAGCAGAGCCCCTTCACTTTTTGCGAACGTACCGGCCCAACCCCTCAGCCCTAGGCATTAGGAACCACTTTCGAGGCTCGAGTACGGGACTACATGGCAGCACACACCGAAAGGATGGAAAATTTTGAGAACACTATTTTTAAACAGCGAGAGGAGATAAATGATAGGATGGCAGAAATGTTTGGGCTTCTTAAAGAACTCACAACCAGCAAGGCTCCTGAAAAAGTGTTAATCAGAGAAGAGGCCAAATTCCCCGTCACCAAAAACGTAAACTCTATCTCTCTC
Organism: Tanacetum coccineum; assembly: GCA_026074375.1. NCBI lineage: Eukaryota > Viridiplantae > Streptophyta > Magnoliopsida > Asterales > Asteraceae > Tanacetum > Tanacetum coccineum. Next base: position 11,402 of record BQNB010100720.1, read on the forward strand.
ACCAGAGGGGAGGAAGAGAGGAACAATGATAATGACGTAGCAACCGACGACGACATTAAAAAAACTACCGGAACAAAAATGGAGGTGTCAGTAAAGGACGCCGAAACAAAGAATGGAGTTGAAAATAAGACCAAAAACAAGCCAATCAAGAAAGCTGAGAAAGAAGAAGCAATGGAAGCACCCAGTCTCAGCCTGTAGAATATTATTTGAAGTATTGGATCAATGAAAAGCTAATCGAGGGACTAGTTGATAATAAAAGGTTTAATGACTCCCTGCCAGAAGTCCGACTAGGAAAAATAAAAGAAAATACCTTTAATTTATCACCTAAGGGGCCTGTTTATGAAGCAATCCTCAAGAAAAAGATAACAAAGAAGGAGGACATTAGAGGAAATTTTGAAATACCTTGTAACATAGGAGGTCTGAAAGGCATAAACGCCCTAGTAGATCAAGGATCCGACGTGAACGCCATATCCCTCTCTACCTACGTGAAACTAACCGATGAAAGGCCTGCTGAGATGGACATTAGACTCTCCCTCGCTAGCCACTCGTATATCTACCCTTCAGGAATAGCAGAGGATGTATTAGTTGAGGTTGCTGGTCATGTGTACCCTGTATACTTCGTAATTTTAGACATTAAGGAAAACGAAAAGAGGCCTTTCATCTTAGGAACCCCATTCCTGACAACGGCTAAGGCCGTGATTAAATTTGATAAAGGCACCATAACTCTAAGATCTGGAAAGAGTAAGACAAGCTTCCATATGATACCTGAATCCCTTTGTAAGGACGAGAAAGGGATTAAGAACGATATAGAGCATATAGCCCCCACTATGACTGTGAATAGGCTAGTCTTAAAATGGGAGGAAAAGATAAAACTTTACCAAGAAAAGGAGGTAGAGTTCGACCGATGGAGGAGTACAAACTCTAAGAAAGAGCATACTGCTCTCTTTTCAAAATAAAAGATGGAATGGATGATGAAGGAGAAGTCACGTAAGAGCGTGTGACTTCGAGTCTAGCTACAAGACTGGTAAATAAAGAAAAGCTCTTTTTGGGAGGCAACCCAATATTTACTTTCCCGCATATTAGGAGTGTCTTGTGTTTTATTTTTTATTGTTTGTTTTATTATGTTTGAATGAATTTTGTAATCATGCTTTGTTTGTTTTTAACTTCGTCTTATTTGCAATCAAAGGTATTTTACAACAAAATAAGTGTAAGGGAAATATCTGGTTTTTAAGAATCAAATTCAAACATTTAAAGTATATTGTTTAGATTAATTCGCGCCAGTTTCGAGTCATATGATTATAATGATTAATTCCAGGTTTTTATGCAGGGCTTTCTTCAGATTTAACTAATAAAATTGCGTGCAAGAAATTTCTCATTAAAAACGAAGAAGAATATCTCACAGACGCTGGAGAAGGTGTCGAAATTAACACCCGACGGTGTAGCGTCTCAAGGAATGTAAAAATTTGAATTTTTTTAGTATTTCTGAAAAATAAAATGTGCAATATTTAAAATTTGTAATTTTGTTGTAAACCTGCATAAACCTATGATTATATCATTACTCTCATCCTATCTTTACTGCTTTCATAGAGTCAAACCTTAAATTCTAGTTGTATTTATATCTATCCCGCCGATTTTATGCTTGGTGTAGTTGTCTTTGTCTTTGATTACATGTTATATTTGATGAGAAGAAGCTTGGAAATTCTTAAGAAGTTTCATTGGATGATTCTTGGAGGAGGATTTAACCAGTTATCGCATGTTTCTTCTCCTTTATTGAGCAAATCAGGGGAGTACTAGTTTCTTTTACTTGTTTTCTTTTCCCTTTATTCGTTTTAACGGGTAATTCTATAGAACATTGGGGACAATGTTCAACTTAAGTGTAAAGGGTAAATAAGCTTTAGAAACTATTCTTTCATCTGCCATTTGCTTGTTCCTTAAAATGATGGGTAATATATCGAAACATAGCATAAAAAGGTAATTTTGACCAAAATTTTAAAAAAATTATGACACATACCGACAAAAATCAAGTATTAATAGCATCTCATGGATAGGAATTTATATGAATAGCACAAAAACCCTCATAATTCCACCCAAAAAATATGAGGTTCGCCTTTAGATCTAGAGGAATTCAGGTATCCATTATTGATACCCAAGATAGTTTATGCCTTTAGCTTGTTCAAGTTAAGGTTCGAATGCAGACATATATGTCTATTATATCGTTACAGATGTGTACGTATGATCTTTGTCGCCTTTTATGAAGCATTGATATCGGTATTAAATTATATGAGTGTACCGGTAGTATATTAAATTCTAGAACTTGTTTTTGTGATGCATTCCGAGACCGCATAGTAAGTATTAGGATTTGCTAGATAAGAGGCACTAGGATTAACACATGTTTTAAACCTGTAATTGTTATGATGGTCACACCGATCATATAACTATCCCACACCCTTGCCATGCACTCAAATTTAGTGCAAGATACCCCTAATACAACCCTTTGAGCCTATCCTTTTTCACGGTTCTCGTAATTTTCTGGTTAAGCTGGACTATTAATGAAGAGCATTGTCACCCTTAAATCAATCGTTACACCCAAATCGCCTTAGTCTACCTTATATGTACTTGCTTTTAGTACATTATTTTTTTAACCCAAATTAATTATTGAGTACACGGTTGCTAAGTCCTTATCCTTGTAAATACTGTTTTAGGACGATTGGGATTCATGGTAGTATTTATTTCACGGAAGAATAGGGAAGAAAAGTTAAATCAATACCCCTATATGTTTGTCAAATGATCTCCATGTTATGTTGATCCATCTCAAATTGGGTCATTAGTTAGATTGTAAATAATCGAGTATGTAAAAGTTCAAGTGTAGGGATGTATCTATAAACCCCTATGATGTATTATATGTTTAAGCAATGGCTGGGCAAAAGTGTACAAAAATATATATATAAACAAGAAGAAGTGAAAAAAATGTACGGGCTGTCATTTGCTTATGTTTATGTTTATCATAGAGTCAAGAAAAGAAAATGAAAGAGATTGATGTAGAGTTGTGTAGAGTTTATATATCTTTGTCTGAGTTCCTGGCTTAGCAACCAAACCAACGTGTATTCATATAAATAATTAGCTAACCCTTTTCACCCCAAATTCACCCAAAAAGTCACTCCCCAAATGTATCCCATCCGTTTCCATTTCCGTTAATGTTATCTTACACCTACACCTGCACCCCGTAACTCTTTAAAAGACCTCTTAGATAGTAATGAATAATGCTTGCGCCTAGCGGTGGAGGTTTGATCCTTTACCAAGCCTATGGTAATTTATATGCTATGACAGGTAATGAGTGTTGATAATCCGTTTCCTCTTTTATGTTATAACTTATTATACACCCAAGTGAAAGAGAGAATCCCAAACACTTATGTGAGGTACTAGTATATACTTTCCGTGCTTTTAATTATGAGGTCTAGAAGGTTGTGTTGTAAAATACTTTTAAAGAGTAGGTTAAATGACCCTCATATTGATATTGTCTTAGTAGAAAATCCTATTTGCTTGAGGACAAGCAAATTCCAAGTGTAGGGGTATTTGATGAAGTGTTATTTTATACACTATTTCGGGGTCATTTAACCCCTTAAATCATGCAACTATGCCCAAATTATGTGCTTAATTGTTTGTTTTTAGGTTTTTGGCACTTGGATGGCTTTTGGAGGACATACACATGACTTAGGCTCATTTGGAGAATTAACCGACAAGATTACGGACTTACACCAAATCTCTTAAAGACTTATGCATACAGTGGCTGGAGACGGCGTCGCAGGCATAAAGCAATGCTGTCGTGATCTATCTAGTGACGACGTTAGGAATTTAGCAACGGCGTCAGGACGTGGCCAACTTAAAGAGGATTTAGAATCATCTACGTGGCGACGACGTCAGGATTACAAAGCGACGTCATCGCGTCGACATCTCTATAAATATAAAGCCGTTTTAGGGTTTTAAGTGTGTAACTTTAGGATAACTTTATATAAACCTAGGAAGACGAACCCTAGTCATTTTTGGAGCTTTATAGGTCGTTTTTAGGGCCTCAAAACCCTATTGTAGTACCTTGAATCCATGTTTTAATCAAGTAAGGTTATTTATCATTAATCATTCAATATGTCTATATGTTGTTTAATTGATTTATCTTCTTGCTTTCTTTATAACATGCGAGGCTAAACCATCCTTTGTATTTATCTATGATTGCATGAAACTTAGATTGTAGATCCTTTTGATGTTGCTTCTTGTTGATAAATGTGCGCATTAGGCTTTAGAAAACCAGCTTTTATCTGTATCACTGTTGATATGTCTAGGGAAACGTGAGTAGTGTAGAAAGGATACCATCGGTAACAGTCTTCATACTACCTTACCCATTATATGGTTGATCCCTCTTAAGTTATTTCACATGCATTTAATATACTCTTAGGGGCCTTGTAATAGTCTTCATACTACCTTACTTGTGCGTTGCCTTAACGAAGTATTAAATAGATGACGGGTTCGTGTAATCCGTTCATGACCTAGGAAATACTTACACATATCATCACAAGTGTGACAAAGCAATGGATCTAGGTGAAGCAATTTGAGGAGTAGTGCATGATTAGGTAAATACATATGCTTATTATAAAGTTATCACTAGTAGATTAGATATTAATTAGTTTAGTTATTAGTTAAACAAACCAACCTCTCAAACTATAGATTTTCCTGCTTTCTATTAAATATAAAAACACAAAAATAATCTTCTCTCAACCCCTAGAACTCTGTTAGACCATGATCAAGCCTTCCCAACCTATTCCCCTAGAGAACAATAACAACCCCTGAGTCTTGCCTATACTACACTGCAACGATTAGGTACACTGCCTAGGGAGTTGTAAAAGTTCATGTAGAAGTCCCTTACGACCTCGAACATCAATTGCCTTGATTTTTTCTTTATCGACCTTAATCCCCGATCTCGAGAATTTATGGCCAAGGACGATTCTTCCTTTACCATGAAGTGGCACTTTTCCCAATTTAGCACGAGGTTGGTCTCCTCACATCTTTTTAGCATCTTTTCTAGGTTCTTTAGGCAGTGGTCGAAGGAGTTACCGAGGATGAAGAAATCTTCCATGAATACTTCCATGCTATCCTCGATAAGTTCATGAAAGATGGCTGTCATACATCGCTGGAAAGTTGCAGGCGCGTTGCATAATCCGAATGGCGTTTGTTTGTATGCGAAGGTGCCATATGGGCAGGTGAGTGTGGTTTTCTCTTGGTCTTCCATAGCAATAGGGATTTCGAAATACCCTAAAAACCCGTCAAGAAAATAGTAGTGTTCGTGCCCCGTCAAGCGCTCGAGCATCTGATCGATAAACGGGAGGGGAAAGTGATATTTTTGAGTCACGTTACTCAATTTACGATAGTCGATGCATATGCGCCATCCAGTGACCTTCTTTTGTGGGATGAGCTCGTTCTTTTCATTCTTTACTACGGTCATTCCTCCTTTCTTTGGGACAACATGGATATGACTCACCCAAGGACTGTCAGAGATAGGGTAGATTAATCTTGCGTCAAGTATCTTTATGACTTCCTTCTTCATTACCTCCTTGATGTTAGGGTTTGAAATCGTCTTCCATAAGAATTTTGTGAGTACAGAAGGATGAGTTGATCCCTTTTATGTCTGCAATACTCCAAGCGATTGCCCCTTTATGGTTTTTTAGGACTTCGAGAAGTTTGGATTTCTCGACAGCAGATAATGCGGAGGAGATGACTACTAAGAGTTGGTTGTTTTTCTGGAGGAAAACATACTCAAGGTGTTCGGGTAATTTCTTCAGTTCTAGTTTAGGTGGTTCGATGCTTGAGGGTTTCAATCTTTTTTTTGAGGCTTTCCACTCAAGTGGCTCTATTGGATCTATCTTAGGGTAGAAAGATACGGCTTGTACTTCATTATAATCTCCCTCTTCTTCTACTTCAGCACATTTTTCGTCATGATCGATTGTGTCAACCTATTATTCTTGGACAAGCTTTGCGGTGTAATCGGTGCAGTACAAATAATCATCACGGGAGTGTTTTGATTTTATGGATTTCCCAATGTTGAAGGTGAAAATTTCATTTCTAAATCTTAGACTTAACTTTCCCTCGTGAACGTCAATTACAGCCCGTGTTGTGGCGAGGAAAGGTCATCCCAAAATGATCGGGACTAGCTCGTCTTCGTCCATTTCCAAAACTACAAAATCAGCCAGAAATATGAACTTATTCACCTTTATGAAAAGATTCTCGCACACCTCGATGGGGTATTTGATAGATCAATCATCCAATTGAATACTCATTCTTGTTGGTTTCAGTTTAGAAATTCCTAATCGTCAAAAAAAAGAGCGTGGCATAAGATTGATACTTACCCCTAAATCAACCAGGGCGTTTGATAACACTCCAAATATAGATAAAATATCCCTCGAAAATACACGAAATATATATGTTAACGCATGAAATATTGCAAAGTTTGGTTGTTTGTTGTGTAATATTCATTTCAGGACCAAAAGTAAAGAAAAGGACTAAACGTGCAAAGAAATTCCATTAAATGCACTAACGGTCATTATAAGAAGAATCTAGAAGAGAATCCAAGGAGGAATTAATGAACAAAGCTAAAGTGTGGTGCACAATTCTTATTGTGCGACGTACTTCATAACGAAGTTAATGCAATTTAATTAAACACCAAGTGCGGCGCACAATTTCTCAAGTGTGGCGCACTTTTCCTTCAGTTACTCAAAAATCATAATGATTGCCATTATTATGCAACCATTGGCTTGCCTTCTTCCCACAACTTATGCTCAATCAAAGGCTATAAAAGGAGGATGAATTCAACTCTAAAATCATCATCTAAAAACCATTCTCTCATCATCATAAGAAAATAAGATAGTTAGGAAGAATTTAGGGAATTGTTCTTAGTTCATTACAATTTCCAGGTATTAATCATTTAAGAAGATGTAATTCAAGCTATTAAGGACTGTGACAGAGTTGTTTATAGTTTGGAGTTGAATTTCAGGGTTGTTAGAATCGTTGTTCGAAGGAAACTCTTGAGAATCAATATAATTTGCTATCGGAATCGGTATAAACACGTTTCTCTACTTTCATATTATGAGTTCTGAATTGATAATGCTTGTTATGTGTTTTGAATCTTTGAATATGGATTAGCTTAACATGTTTGTTTGGGGATCATGAGAGAATTATGGATTAAACTTGGATAAATTAGTAAATTTTAGAAATTATCAATATGAACTTGATGTTTTTACACTTGGACTTATTAATCATCATTTGATCATCGTACTAGTCCGGATATAGGTCGAAAGACTCCGACTATATGCTTGGTTTCCAAGTTGTTTGTCTATGACAACTAGATGTTAGCCTTGTGAGGTTTGGCTAATAAAATGATCATTAACCAAGGGTAAAAAGGTTTAACGCTTGACCCCATGTCTAACAAGCTTGGTTAAGAAAGTTCATATTCCTATTTTCCAAACATGAATCGAACCTAAAGCATTGTTGTAATCAAAAGTAAAGGCCGAAAGGATTTTTGATTATAATAAATAGACAATCATTTTAGTAAATTAACCGTTTCTTTAATTGATTATACTTTAATTTTTGAACCCATTATCCATCCAATTTTATCTATATTTGTTCTCATCCCCTAAACAAACATCATTTTATTATCTTGAATTTATGTTATCAATTATCTTTAGATCGTGACGGTCTATAGATATTCTTTTTCGTAATATAATCGACCATTTCTAAGAATTACCAATCCTGTGGAACGACCTGGTCTTACGCTAAACCTATACTATAAACGGGGGTTTATACTTTACCCGTATGTTAGTTGGAAATTGGATAAAACTAGTAATATAAATTTAAAGCTTTTATAACACATCAAAGTTTTTGGCGCCACTACCGGGGATTGATTTCATTCTTGAATTAGTCATTTTTATATTACAAATTAAAATTTTCAAAATCGTCGTACAGTTTTCTAGCAAACTGAACCTATTTTTCACAGAAAGTGCGCCGCACATAACCAAAGTACGCCGGTTTTTCTGCAAATTATAAAAGTACGCTGTACTTCTTACAAGTACGCCGCACTTCTTGTCCCTTTTACAAACAAGACCAATTTTTCAAAGGAAAGGAACATCAAAACCAAAATCCCCAAAAACTCATAGGCTGTAATTGACCATTTGAAAATGTGGAATTTATTCTGTGTGTTCATAATTCAAAATCTTATATTATCATAAATTATACATCAAAATGAAAAAAAATAAAAAAGAACTATTTTATGCTTTGTTTGTTTAAATTTCTGAGTACTTATATGTATTTCTTGCTCACTAGATGTTGCTTATTAAACTTAGACGCCCTGCAAAATAAAAATAAAAATGGAAATTTTAAAAGAATTAAGGAAAATTATAAAAACAATATGATAATAAATGTACTTAAAAACCTGATAATTGCCATGATAAATAAATGTTTAGGAAATAATAAAAATAAGAAACATAAAAATGCTAAAATTAAAAATTTTTAAGACTTAAATCTCAGAAAGTATTCCACTTTTTCTGAAGTGCGCCGCACTTTCTATACTAAAACCAAACAGAATGCTTGTTTCTTTGTTTTTGAACAAGAATTGCTTAAACTTAAAAATGCTATCTGTTTATTGATAATATGTAAATGTAAAAAGGTATTGTTATTTGTTTTATCTAACCCACTAATGTTTGTTTTAATGTTGTCTTATTTTATAAGAATTATGGATCCAAATTCGAGTCTTGGAAAAATTTGCTTAGGAGAAGATATAGTTGTAATTTCAAGTGACAAAGTTGAAGGATCTAGAGACTGGAATTCTTCAGAATTTCAGGACACTGCTAACAGTGGAAAAAAGAAAGAAACGAAGGGTATGGTTTTTCACCAGATGGAGACCAAAGAAGTTAGCGATAGATTCGTGGCTCCATGTTTTGTCAATGGGCTGGAAGCTTATAATAGAGAGATTAATCTCGGAGTAGAGGAGAACATGATCTCAAACGAATATGCAGTAAAGTTATGTTTGGAACATGAAGTGAAAAAAGGAAACAACGTGGTAAAGAAGGAACTCATTGTTGCACTCAAAGGTGAAATTTATTTTGTGAAATTCATTATCAACCTAGAAGAAGATGATGTTGAACCTGGGGTGATTTTCGAAAGATCATTCTTACTCATGACTAAGGCAATCACTAATTTCGAGGCTAGAACTATCACAATATACCCTGATATTGATCCATTTTTGGAAGACATTGAAGAAGAAGAGAAGAGTTTGAATGATTAATCTGCTTGATTTTAACTTAGATGATGTACCACTGTTAGGAGAAGGAGAACTTCTGCCATTTGTATGCAAAATGGGGAAGAAGAGCCGTAATAAGAAGCGGGCAATGGAAAACCTCAACTTTTTCTATCAAGATATAGGAACATCTTCATCAGCTAGTGGTCATTTAACTCAAGAAGAAGCAGCAAGGGAAGCAGTAGCAATCAGAATGAGCTGAAAGTTTGCTTTATTAGAGGAAGAAAGGCCTATAATCGAGACAATGGCTTATCACGATAAATACAAGAAAATTCTCGATGAAGTTTAGAAAGACAAGGTGGAGTTAGATGGAAAGATTGTAAAATAAGAAGAGGAAGCAGTAAAAAGGATTAAGGGTGAGGCTTTAAAAGAGAAAGATGACCCTGAAGCATTCATATTTCCCATAAGATTGGAGGGGCAGGTTAACAAAAATGCATTAGCAGGTACTGGTTCGGATATAAATACCATGCCTTATCGGATCTATGAACAGTTAGGAAGAAAAGATATGAAAAAGGTTGATAGAGGAATTACAATGATAAATCACACTCAGGCAGAACCTATGGGGATACTCGTAAATGTTCTTTGTCAGGTAGGGGTCACTACCTTAATTGCTAAGTTTCTAATCCTGGATATTCCGATTGACCATGATTCACCAATAGTTGTTGGTCGAGGATTCCTACTTACGATTTGCGGCATAGTCAATACTCCTAAGAGACTTTTCTCAATGTTTGATGGGTTTTTGTTGATCCCAAGCCTTGATATATTCTTTACCTTGTCAAGAGTATGTTACCTTAGATAAATCCAAAATAACAATAGTTAAGACTTTGTTTGTATATCAAAGTGTATGCGAAATCTACACTTTGATACTCTAGAGGTATTTATCAATGGAACAGTACCAAACAAAGAACAATGAATAAAACACAAACTGCTTCAATATTATTAAATAAATAATACGAGTACTCTTGTAGTACTAGGGTTACAACCTTGAAGCTATACGTACTTTCTCTAAGATGTATCTCTATATTATAAGCGTCTATCAAACCTTAACCTAGGATCTCCTTTTATACACCACAAGGAGTCCTTTACAAGATAACTACCAAACTTTTAGGGTCAATAACAATTATAATCATATACAAATCTTCCTAAAATATAAAAGATATACATTCCATAATTATCTCTTTGCATCCTTATCTCCAAGTCAGCATCTTTATCTCTAAGTCAGCAGCATTAACCATCAGCAGTATTAACTTTTTCTTCTAGCAGTATTAACTAACACTGACAGTACTAAGTTTGTACTGGCAGTACTAACTTCAATTATCCTGTTTTGTTATACCTTGGCATTTTATTAACCTTTATGTAAGATTTATCCCAACAATCCCCCCTAAACTTTGTGATTTACTCAAATCTCAAGTTTCTTCTAGATTAAATCTTCTTGTCTTCTGATGATGATTCTTTCAAACACTCTTTTACTTCTGCACTTGTGATCTGATGAACTTTAGTAGTTCATATGCTTGTGTACTTTCATGATCAACCTCTAATTTCTTACTCATCATCTTTGACATCATTTCTTGACTTAGAGGATACTTTTCTCTGTAAGCATATGAATGGCAATTCCATTTTGCATCAGCAGAATGTAAACTCCACAAAAATCACATAACCTCCAGCTTATCAAATTATACTCGTGCTGATTCTTCCATATTTCACTCTCTTCATCAGGCTCAAACAGTGTATGCAGATCTCCCTAAAGCATTAAATCATACCCTTCTGGCCTTGAAGCACTATACCTATCTTTGACTAATCTTTATAAGTCCTCAACATCTTGTCTATCAAAATCATCTAGCATTTCACTAAGAATCTTGTAGTTCTTTAAGCTTCCATCTCCTCTAATGATTTTGTAGTACATGAAGTTTTCTGACAAATTGTAAGTCTTCCAATCCACAATTGGATACTTTGTAGATAGAGATTCAACATCTTCTGCAACATCCTCTCTTGGAACTATGTCTAAATATCCTTTGAGATCTTCCTTCTCATCATCTAGTTCCATCTTTTGTCTCTTAACAGTACTTCTTGTGCTTTTTCTAGGAAGAGATTTCTTTCTTTTTGCTCCAGATTCTTTAGAAACTTCTTTCATTTCCTTTTGTGTATCAACATCTTCTTTTTTAATCTTTTCAGGAGACTTCATCCTTTCACTTCCATGCTCTAAATCCATAGGCTCAATATGTTGGTTAAAATCCTAAATGTTAGGATTATGAAAAAGTCTCGGTCACCCCCGTGTACCATTAGTATAGCATAGCTCGTAGTCAGAAAGAATCATGTGT
>BQNB010100721.1:0-24638 GCA_026074375.1 Tanacetum coccineum
AAAAAAAAAAATAACATTATGTAATTACTCCTGTTTTTAATATAAATGTTTTATTTTAACTTTTTGATTCTTGTTCGTGTTATATAATATTGGGGCAATTTCATATTTCCTCCTCTTTTCACCATTAATTTCATATTTACCCAAACATGCATCAAAAGTGTGGTACATCATGCATTCAAATGTTGTAATTTGGGTATATATGAAATTATTAGTGAAAAGAGAGGGAGATATGAAACTAATCCTATAATATTTGATAAAAATCATATAAAATGATAATACATTTAAAAATCAATTTGTTCATACATTTTTCATCAATTGTTATATAAAAAAAGATAAAGTCAATAGTTGTAAAAAAACTTAACAAAAATAAAACAAATAAGTAAGTAAGTGGAGTATAAATTCTAATTATGTAGTAATATTTTTCCTGAACATCCTTAGGCAATTTCATATTTCTCTTTTTTTAAAGATGAAAATTTCATATATGCTTAAACATGTTTTAAAAACATTGTACATTATGCATTTTGAGTATATATGAAATTAATGTTGAAGATAAAGTGATATATGAAATTAATCATAACCTTAAAACCGGTGACTAAACTACAACTCCGTATTCTCATGAGTGTCGACTCATAATTTCTCAAAATAAACTATACATCTAGATATCATTTGACACGGTTATCCGATATTTAAAGCAAAAAACCAAATTCTAACAAAAAATATCACAACAACAATATCTTAATCCAAATTAACCGAATCAAACACAAGTATAAAACCAACCCAATATCCACATTCCTTTTCCATTTCCACAACCATCTTTATACATACCAATCCTCAAAACCAAAATATATTTATAAAAAAAACAATGGGATCTGTTGCTTCAACCTGCATAATACCACCATCCGGTGATGATAACAACAAGTCACCTTTCGGTGAGTTGCCGGAAAGTGTGGTGTCGTCCATTATGACCCATCTAAACCCACAAGATATTTGTCGTTTAGCGGTTGTCAATAAGGCTTTTTATGCTGCTAGCTCTGCTGATTTTATATGGGATGTCAAGTTGCCTCAGAATTATAAAACTTCAGATGGTCATGTTTTGTGTAAGAAGGATGTTTATGCTAACTTGTGTGGGCTTAATTCTCTTGATGCTGGTACTAAGGTATTTTTTTTTTTTGGTTTATAATGATTGTGTTATGGTGTGATTTGAGTTAATTGTGTTAATAGGTTGTGTTTATATTAAGGTTTTGGTTATTTTGAAACATGTGCGCTTATATAAGTTTGTTATGACATTATAAACTTATATAAAACGTCCTAAAAAAACATAGCCTTATATAAAAAGCCTATAAATAAGCTGAAACAAACACTCCATTTAAGTTAGGAAAGTGTGAAACTTTTTATGGTTTATGTAATCTTTGGGGTTAAAAAGAGGATAAGGTTGTGTGATTTGGGGTTAAGATAAAATGTAGTAGCTTTTTTTTTAAGAATTTGGGGATAAAAGAGAATAAAACTGTGTTTTTTATGTGAAAGTTGCGAACTTGATTGAATTGTGTGATTAATGTGTTGGTATATGATTAGGGGTTTTGATGATTTGTGTGTTTTAGTTAATAAAGATTGTGTGATTTGAGTTAATTGTGTTAATGGGTATTGCTTAGTTTATGGTATTCTATTGTGGTCAACGTAATCTTAAACACCCCAAATATTGGATGCTGTTTTGTGAATTCTGCTACTTTTTTGGTTTTATGAGAATCTTTTGCTTCACAAACGATTTTAGCTTGTTTAACGGCCCTTTTTTGTTTATGGGATAAAAAGAGGGCATAGTTTGGTAAATTGTGTGGCTTTGCTAGTTGTATTAGATCTTGAACTTGATAAGTGATGTAATGTTGCATTTGAAATCAGTTGATGATACTGGGGTTTATTGATTTGAAAATTTGTATTTGTATTTTTGCAGAAAGTTTCATTCGATAAGAGTACAGGAAAGCCTTCTGTGGCAATATCTTACAACGGTTTAAAGATAACTAATTTTGATGATCGTAGATACTGGAATCGTATTACTACTGATGAATCAAGGTATGAGATTGCATCTTTTCCACTATTTTACCCGTTGTGCTTTTTTGATATTAGGTGTGTTCAGTATTGTGTGTTAAAACTTGAAAGTGATTTTCTGATTATTGTGTTTTTCAGTCTGATAATCAGCTTCTTATTGCGTGAAATTTATTATTTTTTATTTTCTTGGATGTAGATTTCGCTCCATTTCCTATGTGCAACAAACTTGGTGGCTAGAAGTAGCCGGAGAGGTTGAGTTCCCGTTCCCAGTAGGAACCTACAACGTGTACTATCGCCTACAACTTGGGCGGTTGGTCAAGCGGTTTGGGTGGCGGGTCTGCAACCAAGAACATATTCATGGGTGGGATGTAAAGCCAGTTAAATTTCAGCTGTCGACTTCCGATGGTCAGGAAGCAACGTCTCAATGCTACTTGACCGCACCAGGGGAGTGGATTCTTTATCATGCTGGCAGTTTTGTTGTCAAGGACTCAAAGGTACCAATGAAGATTAAATTCTCTATGATGCAGATCGATTGTACACACACTAAAGGTGGACTGTGTGTGGATTCCGTGATGATATGTCCACAATGAGACTAGTTGTATAGTTTTTGGTACTGATCTGGGGGGTTAGAAGCAGTTTTTTTTGTGCAAATAACCTTTGTGTGGATCGAGTGAGGGTATGCTGAGAAGTTGATAGGTTTAGGGGTATGATTTGGTCTTTTTTTATGGATCATACACATTGGTTATAGTTGAAGTCTTGAGGCTATTACGATAATTAATATCGTATTACAAAACATGTAAGTTTTATTTTTATAGAGGTTTATTGAACTTTATTTTGTTCATTTTGATCATGTTCATTTATAGAGGTTTATTGGGTTTGTTGTTGTTCATGTTCATTTTAAGTCGACTAATAGTTCTTTTTTACACAATGCTTATTGCCTAAAGTAGGTTAATATTTGTAAAATGTAGAAACATATCACATGTTCCTTCCACAACGATACCACAATAAGCATTTTGTAAAACACTATATCAAGATAAAGTAAATAGGAGGATATGCTCAGAACTATTAGTCGATTCGTGGCAGTTGGTTTGAATGGGCTAACTTCTTTTATTTTTGAACGGCATATTTTTATTAAAACACTAGCAAGAAGCTAGAAAAGATTACAGGATAACAAAATTAGGGTTTTGTAACCAAGTGACCCAATTAACATTACACTTAGATCGACTAGAGCATCACGTATAAGAAAATTAAACTACATCATCGAATAAGAAAGCACGCCTTGGTTGAGAATTCCTAAAGAGCAATTGGTTTCTGAAGCGCCAAATTAACCACCACATCACGTAACAAATACCTTCAAGGAACACCTTCAATTGCTTATGTAAACGAATATTAACAATCCAGTTGAGCCTATCATTATAGGAGTTAAAAGTCACATTAGTCCTTGTTTTATCGATAAGTATCGATTATGGCTTGTTACATAGCAAAACACGGAGTAGGTATTTACACATTTTACTCGAATTCCGACGATTTTCACTCGTTATGAAATCGAGTCCACTAGACGGTATCTCCCATATTCTTGAGTGACAAGCTTATGCGCATCTAAACTCTTTATATCTTTGTCTAAAATGGAATTGGAAACCTCATCCACTTGATAGACAATGTAGATGGTATTTATTCTCCCACAAGAAGCATAAAAGATGGTCGGTCAGATTGGTATTTGCATTTACGAGTGCACCCATTTCTGGTCAAAGGAGGACTAGTCACCGCAAATTATATGAACACTTTGTTTAATCTGCTCTATCTTTTATCATAGATTTTGCATTAGTTTTGTCACTCGTGTTACAAATTCAATCCATTGTCAGTCAGCTCTATCTGGATTTACTTTTAGAAATATATACAACTTTTATCAAAACAATTCATCATTAAAGTCAATGGACAACTTATTACAGACGCCGATAGGTCATCTTGTATCATATAAGTCCCTATAAGTATATAACACTTATATAACATAAACACACTCTCAATAAAATTACTATAACACACCACAAAATACTCACTAACTCAAAAAAAAAAAAAAAAACCCGGATAGCACAATATAAACCGAAAGGCGATAACACAAAGGGGCGGTGCAGTTATAACCGTTATAAGAATACCATATGTGCCATTTTGGCCCTAAAACATGCCATGGATGCGCAACCGTGTGTCTTATTTGTAGCATTTTGTAGGTACTTAATATTAAAGGCAACAACTTTACATATACGGCCTTTTAATCAAAATTTCGTTTTCTTATACAATAGAGTTCATTATGTTGTATACAATATTATTCAAAGCCCTGGAACTTTTTTTTAAGTCTATCTCAGTATTAACAACAGTGGTTCAGATTACCTGTTTGGAAAGGTTACAACGTTTGGATGAAAATAATTTATTTTTAACATATAGAAAACACCATAAGTTTGGCCAAAACTACCTATAAAGAACCATTCCACCTTATCAAAGCCAACTATTAATTACCATTCTAATCGTATGGCTATTTTCGTATGTAATTACCTGTGATGTTAACTTCAACCTAAACTAGACTTACGTATATCGTTATGTGTCATGCAGCCTTACATCTACCGTTTTCTCTGATCACCAACAACCAATACCACTATAACAATTTTGGCCTAAACTACATACACACAAAACACTTCATGTATTTCTCGACCATTTACAAACATTTTGATCTCGTACTATACACGATCATGATTATTAACAAAAAAAAAGTTACGCATCCTCGATAGAATTTGGAACACATTATTAGTGGATAAATATGCCCAAGCCCGGTTTGTGGCTAGAATTTGGAACATGTTATTAGTGTAAACCCTAATGCCCTAAACCTACAAACCGGACTTGGGCCTATTTATCCACTAATACACATATGTACATTGAGGTACTAAATTAGTACACGACTGTGGATGCCAAAATTAAAGCCAACAAGCTTAGTTGTCAAGTGATATGCTTGAACATCTTTAGCCAAATAACATTGCCAACATACAAATATAATAAACATAAATAAGTGGTCGATATTGTGTGCTCTTTGGTGGTTTTGGCGCTTTGGCCATGGGTGATGTGGACATCTTCGGCTTTTGGTTTCCTCAAATTCATAAAGGCAATTTTGTAACTTTACAACATGACAATGATTCGCTCTAATTTTTTTCATCGCGAAATCTTACAACTGTAACAAGTTATTTAAAGAAGTTTGAGATTTTATAGTTATGGCATTTGGTCATTCTTTTGAGTTTTGTTATGTTTTGGAGTTTCTTTTGGATTTAATGAAAGTGGTTCTCTTCTTGGTTTAAAGAAACTTGATATGTACCTTGTGCATCTTTAAATGTACCCCCAAAATACATGTGTCTTATAGTAGTATACACCGAAAATACACGTGTGTTATTATAGTATATACAGCTGTAGATATTCATTGTGTACCAAAAAGCATCGAGTACATGGGCTATCACACCTGCTGGTCGTGCAATTTTTGGAAATTACTTGACTAGAAAAAAAGACAACAAAATAACTTGTGAACAAGAAAAACAAGCAGTCGACGACGAAGTAATTCTATAGTTTGTACTTGACTACATGTGTTTGGGTTGAGTTTGCATTTTTGTGCTCCTATTTTTTTTATAGATAAGAGTGCATGTAACTGTGGCGGTAGGTGACTTTGATCATATGTCATTTCAACGCTTACTCAACAATCTCTATTTAAGATCAACTGAATGACCACATGCTTTTAATAGTGACCGCGGTCATCCTTTTTTCTTAAACAATAAAGTTAAATTTACATTAATAATTAAAAAACATTACATTAATAATTCAAATAAAAAAAACATTATAATAAAATTAGTGTTCAATAATTAACTTTTTCTATGACAAAATTTGTTTTACTAAACCCCTGCTCTGAACTTTAGATGATTAGTTTGTGATGATTGACAAGAGAGTAGAAATCAGGCGGAAAGCCTACGAGATCATCTTTGCGATATTGCTCATTCAGACAAAAGTCGCGAGAGATTGCCCTCTTTTGTTTTTTATAATCTTGTTATGTAATATAATGCATGTGTACATCATATCCGTAATTTTCTTAAAACTCTGCGATCATGCGAGAACTTTTATTATAGTCCACTTTTTCTTTAGGATGGCAAACGCTCGTTTCACGTCTTTCCTTGCTACCTCATATCATTCGAGCCTGGCTGTGAAATTGACTTAACAAGAACAACTCATTACGGAAATACCCCGTAAGTAAGATAATATCTTTATTTATAAGTGACTTCGTTAGTTACAAATGAAACTTCTAGTGCTTTCCCATCTTTGAGATCGTTGTAAATAAGCGATTGACGTATAACGTTCACGTCGATGTTAGCAAACACTAAAGAACGCATGCCAAATTCATAAGTCTTGTGAGGCAACCGTTTCCAATAAAATGAATGGATCTGATCCGGGATCACCTTTACCTTTAACTACTTATTGTCTTCTTGATTGCTGAATGAGATTTACTTGTTAAAAACTAGCTAAGAACGTCAACCAAAAGTAAGTAGTTAGGCATTCAATTATGAACCACATAACACTACCTTTAACTATTTTAGGTGCAATCATTGCGATCGTAAAGATGGGTTAATTGTTAGATGAATAATTAGATTTCGACCGTAGAGTTGATCACATAGGCTGTCTTGCATAGTGATGCGTTCCAACAAGCTTTAAATTAATAAAACAAGAATATAGGAACACATTCGGGCAAGTATGCCATTATCGTGTGTAGTTAGAGGGTTTGGTAAGTCAAGGTCGTTCGCAAGGATTTGACTGTTTTCAATATTAGAATCAAACGTAACAAATCGATTAACAAGTGTAAAATTATAACAACTAACACAAGTAATGATGATGAGAAATTCAATAGGTAAAAGACAACACTTGTTTATATCAGTTTATGATATTTGGATTCCTCATACGAGGAATAGTTTTGACAAATTGATTACAAGTATTAGGAGTTGGTAAAAAAATTCCAAACTATGATTCTAAGGCATACAATCAGCGTACAAGATTATATAAAATAAAATCAAGCGTTAAGTACAATCAACCAATTCATGACTACGTTATTTTAACAAGTTTATTCCGCGGTAGTTTTACAAAGTTGTTAACAATCAGACCCAAGTTTTTTTTTGAAAAATCAAGTTATTTAATAAATGGTCAATACAAAAGATAACAATCCATAGACAAAATGAGTATAACTAATTGAATGATAATAATGCTTTCGACCTATGATGTTATCAACGACTAATCAAACTTGATAAGCAAATGTTACAAAAACTCAAGTATAAATGGTACGTCGGTAGAAACGCATTGGACACGTTATTCTTCAAATTGGTGTTCTATTTTAAGGGAAGTTCATAAGCTTAAGGGTAAAGGATTCGACTTCTGGTCCCATGTTAAGAAACGAATTGGTAATGGTGCTGACACGAGGTTCTGGTCTGATCAGTGGCTGGGCGATAGTCCCTTGTGTGTTAAATATCCCCGTTTGTTCGCTTTAGAGATGGATAAATATGCTTCAGTGGAATCAAAACTCCACTCTTCTGTTTCTAATTCTTTTCGCATGATGGTTCGGGGAGGGGTCGAGCAACATATGTTGGTGGACCTGCACACGATGCTGGAGTCGGTATCCTTATCTAATTCTAATGATCGGTGGGTTTTTGATTTGGTTAGCGATGGAAGCTTTAGAGTTAAGGAGACCCGCAACTTCATCGATGATACCTTTTTACCAGCTCAAGAGGTTGCTACTAGATGGGTGAATTTTGTTCCTATCAAGGTTCATTTTTTGAATTTTGGACCAAAAGTGAAAACGCACCAAACCACAAGGACCAAAAATGTACTTAACTCTTTATTAAAATACATATTATATATAAAATATACCCCACTAAATACCACACACACACTCACATACCAAATAAAAAATATTGAACAAAAAGATGAGGCTTACAAAAAGTTAACACTCACCATGATGAGCAAGTCACTACTCTCTTTTCTTTTTTCCCTTCCTCTCACCCGTGAGTGTGTGTGTGTTTTTGAACTCACCATGCTCACCAAACCAACCTCACCCACGACTTCCACTAGCCTAAAAGTGCCTCTACTCTTCAAATGATATAGTATTAAATATTTGAAAACAAGAAGTAAAATAAACTAAATTATGTAAATGAGTGTGCAAATATTTGACATCTTACTTTCTCGAGTGACCTATAAACATCTGAACTACTATATATTTTACAATCCATAGTAAACTTAGTAAACTGATACAGTCTTGTCATTGACGACCCATCTTCACTTTCGTCTCCAAAGTGTGAAACTAATTATTTGTTTCATTGCTCTAACTTCTAACTTGTACTTGAGGGATATATCGGAACTCCTTTCTAATCGACCGACCTTCATCATCCACCCATCTTCACTTTCGTCTCTAAATTACGAAATTAGTTTCGTCTCCTTGTTAACTTGTACTCGAGTGATATATCGGAACTCCTTCCCATCGAGCTTAAAGTAAACATAAGGTTCACTATACCGTCGTGTATGAGATTTGTGGTGTCAAGAATTGACTTATGTGTTTGAGATTTGTGCAAGCATCTATATGCAATTTTCTGTAAAGTGTAACCTCTCACACAAGACTTCAAACAATACAATCCCAAAAGAGTATACGTTGTGGAATTCAGTCCCGTTAACCCGACTAACCAACCCTGCTGAACGCCAATCAAAACAGCAATATGGGTTTTCAATGCTTTGTATATTAAAAAAGAGAAACTGAATACCGGTAAATAAACGTGGTTGTGCATGTGCCACTACTCCTACAAAACAGGAAACCAACAAAGGAATAGGACACTTCCATATTACTTGGTCAAGCTGTGGACTACCCACGTGACCCCTGAACTGACTTGACTTTTCCAACTCCATGCAACACTCATAACGTTCACATGCAATACTGCTGACCCGAGACCCATAAGCTACCGAACCGTGACCCGGTATATAAACGATTAACCCAACAATCACCCCCTTAATCGTTTATATCACCACCAAAAAACAAAATTAAAGACGACAAACCCTTTCACTCACAGCAGAACTTAATTACGTTCTTTCGAGCAGTCTCCCCAATTGACCTTTCCTCCCGTCCTCAATACTGCTCATAGATCATGTGATCATAATCCCGGACACGGTCTTTTCATATTTCCACGTCTCATAGACGTCGGAACAACACTTTTCCTGCCACGATCATCATGATCATTCTTTCTTCTCTTGCTTTCTGCTCGTCTTCCTTGCCCTTGCTGCTCGTCATTTTTTTTCTACTTGCTGTCTTTCTCGTTCTTGCTACTTGCTAATCGACTCTTGCTTGCCGACTCTTGCTTGTCGACTCTTGCTTTCTTACGATTGTTTCTTGTTTGCTACTTGCTACAAACACGAAACTATCTACTTGCTATGGTTGTCTTACCTGCTACTTGCTACAGATTATGTGACAACCTTCCTTGCTTGCTAACTTGCGATAACTTGCTCTTGCTTTCTTTCTTTTGCTGGTATTGCTTTGTTTATTTCTTTCTTTCCATTCTTCTTGCTGTTAATATCTTCTAGCTTTCTTGCTTTCAAAACACAGTTCTTGCTATCTGCTAGCTTTTCTTTCTACCTTCTTGGTATGGATTTTCTTGCTATTTCTTTCTATGATTTCTTGCTCGTTTACTGCTTAAAACAGATTCCTTTGCTGCTCGTTGTTTTTAGTCCACCCGCCTGTGATAAAAACTTGCTGGCTTGCTTTCGTCTTTCGCTGGCTTTGATTAACATGGGTTGCAATCAGACCCTTTTTAATCGAACTCAGCTCTGATACCATGTTGATAATCAGCCCCTTCCCCACCCCGAACCCATGCCCACAAACACCAATCAAAACGGCAAGATGGGTTTCAATGATTTTGTGTATTAAAGGAAGGAAACCGAATACAATCTCATACTGTTACAAGCTAACCTATTTATACTAAAAGAGTAAACTAATACAGGTAAATAAACGTGGTTGTGCATGTGCCACTACTCCTACAAAACAGGAAACCAACAAAGGAATAGGACACTTCCATATTACTTGGTCAAGTTGTGGACTACCCACGTGACCCCTGAACTGACTTGACTTTTCCAACTCCATGCAACACTCATAACGTTCACATGCAATACTGCTGACCCGAGACCCATAAGCTACCGAACCGTGACCCGGTATATAAACGATTAACCCAACAATCACCCCCTTAATCGTTTATATCACCACACCTTTCACTCACAGCAGAACTTAATTACGTTCTTTCGAGCAGTCTCGATTGACCTTTCCCGGTCTCTGCTCATGATCATGTGATCATAATCACGGACACGGTCTTTTTCTTAGTTCCACGGTCTCACGTCGGAACTCACTTTCCTGCCACGATCATCACGATCATTCTTTCTTCTCTTGCTTTCTGCTCGTCTTCCTTGCCTTTGCTGCTCGTCATTTTTTTCTTACTTGCTGTCTTTCTCGTTCTTGCTTATCGATTCTTGCTTATCGATTCTTGCTTGTCGACTCTTGCTTGCCGACTCTTGCTTGACGACTCTTGCTTGCCGACTCTTGCTTGCCGACTCTTGCTTGACGACTCTTGCTTGCCGTCTCTTGCTTGCCGACTCTTGCTTGCCGACTCTTGCTTTCTTACGATTGTTTCTTGTTTGCTACTTGCTACAAACACGAAACTCTCTACTTGCTATGGTTGTCTTACCTGCTACTTGCTACAGATTATGTGACAACCTTCCTTGCTTGCTAACTTGCGATAACTTGCTCTTGCTTTCTTTCTTTTGCTGGTATTGCTTGGTTTTTTTCTTTTCTTTCATGATCATTCTTTCTTCTCTTGCTTTCTGCTCGTCTTCCTTGCCCTTGCTGCTCGTCATTTTTTTCTACTTGCTGTCTTTCTCGTTCTTGCTACTTGCTAATCGACTCTTGCTTGCCGACTCTTGCTTGTCGACTCTTGCTTTCTTACGATTGTTTCTTGTTTGCTACTTGCTACAAACACGAAACTATCTACTTGCTACAGATTTTGTGACAACCTTCCTTGTTTGCTAACTTGCGATAACTGGCTCTTGCTTTCTTTCTTTTGATCACCAGGTGATCAACCTTGCTACTTGTTTTTTTCTTCTTTCTGGTCTTGCTTTTTTTTTTTTTTTACTCCTGCCTTTGTTCCTTTTTCTTTCTCACGGCACCTGACTTTCTTTCTCTTTCTCACGGCACCTGACTTTCTTTCTCTTTCTCACGGCACCTGACTTTCTTTCTTTCTTCCTTTCTTTCTTTCTTTCTTTCTCATTCTTCTTGCTGCTACTTTCTTTCTACTTTCTTGCTTTCCAAAAACACAGTTCTTGCTATCTTTCTGTTGCGTTTTCTTGCTACCTTTCTTGGTATGATTTCTTGCTAGTTTCTTTCTATGATTTCTTGCTCGTTTACTGCTTTAAAACAGTCCTTGCTGCTGCGTTGTTTTAGTCACCCGCTGTGATAAAAACGTGCTGCTTGCTTTCGTCTTTCGCTGCTTGATTACATGGGTTGCAATCAGACCCTTTCTTTCTTGCTACACATCAGGTATGAGCCCCGGTGGCTCTGATACCATGTTGATAATCAGCCCCTTCCCCACCCCGAACCCATGCCCACAAACACCAATCAAAACGGCAAGATGGGTTTAGACAAAATAATTATAACTAATTGAATGATAATAATGCTTTCGACCTATGATATTATCAACAACTAATCAAACTTGATAAGCAAATGTTACAAAAACTCAAGTATAAATGGTTCTATAACATAGCATGAAATTACCATAATGTCATTTCCTCATAATTTCCATTTCATTTCGTAATTTTTTTCTCATTACCAACTTGCATATTTCGTTTAATATGTACCCGCATGACTCATCGATATTTCTATTAGTACTAGTTGTGAAAGACGTTAGTTACTCCTTGCATACTAATTCTTTCATATAGTTCCAACAAGATTGTCTTACTTTTGTTATGCGGAACATTATTTATTACTGTACTTCTTTTGAAAACTCTAACTTTAGTCCTACTGTTAATATATATAGACTGATGAAGTTAACGAGTTAACTGAGTTCGGGTATTAAAGTGACTAGGTTTATAAGTATGGGATACCATCATATACCTCAAATACTTTCGGGGTACAAGGCATGTCACTTGAATTAGTTTGGAGTACAACGTAATACGGAGTATTAGTTATACTGGGCAACTCTTGTACGTAGTAATAAGTTAAAACTCAACGTAATAAGTGTTATCCTCTAAGGAATTCAAGTTTCGCAAGACAGTAAACATGAGCAACTACACTTTCATCAACGAACATCATATAATCTCCTATTTTCATGCGTGTTTTGTGTACGTTCTCTATAGTTTTTCGTTCTGATCTTGGTTTTGTCGTGTGATTTTAGTTTTCGTATTTCATTAATGATTACTTTTTTGTCACTAATTTTGGTTTCTGTCATTGTCTTGTATTTGTGATTTTCTTATGATGCGGTGTCATGTTGATGTGCTGGATTTTATGGTTAATTTAAGAGATTAATAGTTGTTGCATTGTGGTGATGCCATATGGACATACTGTGGAGAAGACAAAGATGATGAAGAAGTGAAAATGATGTTGGAGGTTCCAAAGATAGTGTCGACTGTAATATATGGCTATGTCAAGAATGATTACAAGTCGAGCTTGTGTTAAATTTGTTATTGCACCAGATTCTATTTCATAATATGACACGTTAATCATTGGGGCCGCCAACCCGTAATCTAGTATAGTAAGAAGTAATCCCAATTTATTAATTCACTTGCGTATTGTACCTGGTTTAAAGATTCACACTAATTACATTTTTTATCAATTAAATATCATTTTTATCTGCTAATTACAGTTTCATTTAATAGGCTAAATAATCAAACTCGACATATATATATTTTATGACAACCCAAAATAGTAACATGACACATAAATTGAAATGGAAAGAGTAAATATCGTCTCAAAATTATTGTCCTTTGACAAAAACAAACATTTTAAGAAAAGTGGATTAATTATTGTCTTATCTTTCTTATTTTTTTAATAGAATGACAGTTTTACCCTTACTGATTAATTAAGTCTTATTTAAAGTTTGTAATAATAATTTTAAAAGAGTAATGTGGTAAACTTAATTAAACATCACTAGCTATTTTTAGTAGTAGACAATTAAATTAAGACATCATAAAAAAATGGATTATAAATTTAGAACGGAGAAGGTATAAGTTTTGAGGGTAATATATGAAGTCTAAAGTTTACGTATCAGGTTATCAAATGTTTAGACTAAAGGGGGTGGTGATACTCACTCACCATCAGCTTCAGCGCCACCTCAACTATCTTAACTTTCTCTCTCCTGTCACTTTCACCCACTTACACTCACACTCACCTTTCACCTATTTTGATCACAACTCACTCACCTTTCATTAAATACTTTATACAAAATATATCCCACTAAATATCTTATACACACTCACACACTAAGAAATCAAAGTAAAGAAAGAGGGAAGTAAAATCAAAGTAAAGAAAGAGTAAGTAAAAGAAGTAATGTTGTGTTTCACCCCAAAAGTGGGGTGAAAGTTTTGTTAACAAAATCCTTTATCTTTCACTCCTTTACTTTCACTTTCCTCCTTTAAAAAAACTTGAGAGCATGAGTTTTTTTATATCTTAGCACTTTCTTTTACTTTACTCCCATTTAATCAACTTAAGAACATAGTGTAAGTGAAAAGCATTAAAAACAAAAAACAGACACGGTTGCTAAGTGGTGATCAAGTCACCACTCATCTTGCTTTTTCTCCTCACTCACTCGTGAGTTGTTGATGTTGTTTTGAGACTCACACGTGAGTTGACAACTCACCGGGTGGAACTCACTCCCACTCCGGTTAGCCTTAGGGTTACGTGGGTGACATGGAGTCTGATAGATTTCTCTTCACACAAGTAAAATGTAAAAAGTTACATGCTATAGTGGTTAACAAAATTTGAATACATTTTTATAATGAAACGACTGGTCCAAATACTACATATTTATTTGCTATTCAAGTTTTATTACAGTATGATTGATGTCAAGCATCGCTAATTCTATATTGATTTCCTAGCAAAGATGATAAAGAAAAACTAGGCCCAAGACAAGTAGTTATGTTAGGGTTTGATCTTTAGGGTTGCGATCACAAGTTTTTTCTAATTAGGTTTTCGTTGTTTTGTCATTCATTCATTTGGATCGATCACATTTTGAATATCAAATTTTTACCCGTGAGATTTTTTTTAATCCCTAATCTTGGCGATCCGAATGGAATATCATAGATGGGACACTATAGTTGGGACGTCATAGGTGGTACATCCTTGCGGTGGGACATCAGAGACGGGACAACAAAAGTGGGACATCAAAGTATTATATTCAGGTTTAGCCTACTTCTAGAATTAATGTTTATTGTTTAGTGGTTAACAAAATTTGAATACATTTTTATAATAAAACGACTGGTCTACCTATTTGCATGATGATTGATGTCAAGCATATCTAATTCTCTCTTGACTTCCCTAGCAAAGATGATAAAGAAAAACTGGGCCCAAGACACGTAGTTATGTATATATGGCATGTATGCCCATGGTTGTGATTAAAAAGATAACGACTTGGTACGAGAATATAAATATTGATAAGAAATGTGCTCACATAGTCACATGACCAATAAATAATAACTCACTCCTAAGTATAAGTGTACAAAAGGTCTAGTCACATCCAAGAATGCAAAAAGGAATACGAAAGTGGTTAACATGATCGACATATGGGATATCGATCGTACTTTTTATAGACCCAACACCCAAGCAACTATACTTGTATATTTCATTGGCGACATTCGTCTCCCCGTATATAATATTTATTGATGACGTATAGTAGTCCCAGGACTGCTTAGTCCGGACTTAACTCAAAATAAGAAAGCCCAACGGTATAATCTCTAGGCTAAGAACACACATACTTACTTTCTCTCATTAGATTTTACTCTCACGCCGGAATCCAAATGCGGGATTCCCTCCCGCGATAAGACTAACGATGCTACTTTTTTTAGCAGGAGATCCGCATCCATTTCAATTAGTGCAAAACCCCCCATTCGTGAGTCTTATACACTTTAATCCATAATCTCAAATTTTAAAACCCCCACATTCGTGAGTCTGATACACTTTAATCCAATAATCTTCAAATTTTGTTAGTAACATTTATATTTATATCAATATCGTCTTGTCGTAAGGTGTTAATTTTTGATTGAATGTAGTTGTTAGATTGGGTGTGGTCCTCCATCAAAACCGTGTCAGTGGTGCTTTAACGTCATATTATGGCTATGTTTGACGAAATGAGTCGAAAATAGGCTGGGGTTGGGGTTGAGACTTGAATTAGAGCTGGTCGAAGCTTATATTATACGCTGAAAGATGAAGTTTATATTTTCATAAAGATGTTTGACGAATTAGTTGTAACTGAAGTTTATTAATGTAAAATCGCATAAAAACACATTAAATAAAATTCAGATATAATTTCAGCTTTTGCGTGATAATCTACTTTATTTTGATAGATTTATAAGTAATTTGACTAACTATAAACTTCCATAAGCCCGTTTCAACTGGCATAGGCTTATGAAGGCTTATTACTTATAAAAACTTTCATAAATTTGTGTGACAAACAAACTTTATTTTATAAGCTAATTTATTTTTAAAGCTAAACTCCCAAGCTCATATGAACCCTCGGCCCAATTCACAATATTATATCATCATTTTTCTCCCACTCATCGATCACTCACACGTTGATAACACTCACCATTTACGTATATATATTTAATAATATAAACACTCACTTACTTTCTTTTTGGTCCATCCATCGATGTGACTAAACCAAAAATTAAATTGCCGACATGTTGCGCGATGACATGCGATGATATCTTAGATCGTAGTATTTGGATGTTGTGATATTAGAAACGGTCGTTAGTATAAAGGCTAACGATGCAAAGTTCGTTTGCTAAATGGACTAACGTTGCCACATTAACTAAAAAGGAAAAAAAAATGTCACGTCGTTTTTTTCCATATTTAGCCGCTCTAGCCAGTACTCGATAAAAATGCGACCATATTAGTATGAAAGTAAATGTTGAGGTATTACATGAGTAATTTTTTGGGTTCAAGATATCGGAACATTTGAGAAATTACGTGGCTATTTAATGCCTTAAACCCTTTTCATTTATGACATATAATATGTCATGTTAAGAGGGCTCGATACAGTGGCACCATGACGCCCCCAATAAGCCTATATGATTCGTTTCTAGTTCGATCAAAGGTTTGATTATGTTTAAATTTTGTAAAACAAAAAGGGTATAGGTTGGGTAGATCTCCCTTCAATCTAAAGGAGTTTTTTTTTTTTTTTTGCTGTTTGTCTCTTGTGTATGATCCTTTGATCTCCCTTCAATCCAAAAGGTTCGGTTTTTGTGTTTTTTCTGTTTGGTTATGGGGAGTTTCAGATCGAAGGAAGATGACTTATCCAGGATTTCGACATCGATCTATGTCACGAATTTTCCAGAGTCTTATTCTGCTAAAGAGTTGTTTCATGTTTGCAAACAATATGGGCATGTTGTCGATTCGTTTATTCCTGCGAAGAAATCTAAAGATGGAAAACGCTTTGGTTTTATGCGTTTCATTAATGTCTTTAATGTGGATCGATTGGTGGGTAACCTTTGTACGATTTGGGTTAATCGTTTAAAGCTTCATGCCAATCTTGCGTGTTTTCAGAGAGATCCGTTGAGTACAAAGAAAGTACCCGAAAAGAAGACTGTGGAGGTGAATAGAGGTACCTTTTCGAAATCATTTGGGATAAGGAAGGAAGGAAATTCGTTCGATAGTGTTATTAAAGGAGCTACTCGTTTAGAGGAAAAAGTTGAGGAATTGCCCCCTGTAATAGTGTTGAAGGATGATTGTTTGTCGACTAAGGATGTTTCGAAATCGCTAATGGGTAGAGTGAAGGTCTTTGCATCCTTGGTTAATCTCAGAATGGCTCTTAGTAACGAAGGCTTTGCGGATATTAAAATTAAATATATGGGAGAGTTTTGGGTGTTGCTGGAGTTTCAGAATAAGGAATTGATTCAGAAGTTCCGTGAAAATCTTAGTGTTGGGTCCTGGTTTTCGTGTATCAAAGACACTTCAATGGAATTTCAACCTAATAAATGGATTGAGTGGGTCGAGGTCGAAGGGATTCCTCTTAAGTTGTGGTCAGGTAACACTTTTAATCATATTGCGGCTAAATGGGGGGACCTTCTTGATGTTGATGACCAGGAGGATTCATGTTTCCACTCTAAGAGGTTGTGTGTTCATACGAAGGTGGTTCGTAACATATTAGAGGAATTTAAAATTATCCATCGTGGTAAGATATATTGGATAAGAGCTAACGAAGCACCCGGTTAGGTTCCGGAATTTAATGATGATGTCGAAGAAGAACTCGATGATGATATTAATTCTAATGATGATGGGCCTTTAGAACAGGTGCTAGAATCTGGTGGGGGGGATACCGATGACGAAGGAGATCAGGTGAATTTGGCAAATGAAGATGTTAAGGGTGACAATATTCTGGAGGAGGGAGAGATAAATGAGAAAGAGGATAAATCGAAAGACCCATTCAATATATACCCTATATTAAATAAGCTAGCTGATACGGGAGGGTATGATAGCAAATCGGAGGGTAGTTTAAAATACCCTCCAGGGTTCTCTCCAGCTGAACTTAATGAGGATAATGGTAGTGGAATTAAAGAAATACGTCAGCAGAATGATGAAGGTAATAGTGCCAACATTCGACGTAAAGACCATATTTCAGAGTCAGTTTGTTCTGGTAAGTTTAAATCATCAGAAGTGCCTCGTGATGGAGGTTCTATTTTGTGTGTCATGGAGGAAATAGTGAAAGTAGGGACAATTATGGGATACAATATGGAGGGGTGTACCAAAAACATCACGGAGATAATTGCATCACAAGGAGATGTTATGGTTCATCGATGAATTTTTTGTCCTTGAATATTCAAGGCCTCGCCCAAAAGGCCAAGAAAGATTGGGTTAGAGAGTTGTGTATCAAGAATAGAGTTAATGTTTTGGCGCTCCAAGAAACTAAAATGGAGAGAATGGAGTTGTTTTGTGTGAAGTCGTGTTGGGGTAACTACGCTTTTGATTTTGTTCATAGTGATTCGGTCGGCAATTCGAGAGGGATTTTGTGTGCGTGGGATCCTAATTCTTTTCATAAGAATAGTCATACGGTTTCGGATTACTTCGTTATCATCCGAGGGGTTTGGCTGAAAACTGGTATGGAAACTCTTCTTGTTGTAGTGTATGCTCCCCATGACGTGCGTGATAAACGGACGCTTTGGGATTACTTGGTTAACGTGTGTAATCAGTGGAATGGTGAGGTGGTTATGATGGGGGATTTTAATGAGGTGAGAATTAAATCCGATAGGTTCGGTTCGACTTTTAATGTTCACGGTGCGGAGGTGTTTAACTCCTTTATTATGAATGCGGGTTTAGAAGAAGTTCCTCTAGGGGGTAGTGCTTTCACTTGGTGCCACAGGTCGGCTACGAAGATGAGTAAGTTGGATAGGTTTTTTACTTCGGAAAATCTATTGAATAGATGCCCTAATATAAGTGCCATCACTTTGGACCGATATCTTTCGGATCATCGCCCCATTTTACTCCGAGAATCCACGTTTGACTATGGTCCTGTTCCGTTTAAATTTTTTCATCAATGGTTGGAAGTCGAGGGCTTTAATAAATTTGTTATTGATTCGTGGATTGTTGCCCCTGGAGACAAATTTAATGGAATGCGTAATCTGATGTTGAAATTGAGATTCATGAAGGCTAAAATTCGAGAATGGAACCATGAGATCAGAATCAATTCGAAAGCTGAGTTTCATAGGTTAAAGAAAGATCTTCAGGTGATGGACGCGGAATTAGACAATGGGAAGGGATCCGCGGAAGTCGTGAATAAAAGAATGGAGGTGGTTAACTCATTGCATCGTATTAACAAAATTCATGCATCGGAATTAGCTCAAAAGGCTAAGATCAAATGGTCGGTAGAAGGGGACGAGAATTCTCAATTTTTTCATGGGATGTTAAATAAGAGACGGAATCAGATGAGTATTAGGGGAATCATGGTGGACGGTACGTGGATTGAGAAACCTGATCAGGTGAAAGGTGAATTTATTAAGCATTTCAGAAATCGATTTGATAAACCATTGGATAATCGCATTACTATTGACATGTGTTTTCCGAAATCTCTTACGACTCAACAACAGGAGGAGTTGGAATCTAATGTGTCTAAGGAGGAATTAAAGAGGGCGGTGTGGGACTGTAGGGTGGACAAGTCTCCTGGGCCGGATGGCTTTTCATTTGGTTTTTATCGACATTTCTGGTCGACTATTAAGAACGATGTTTGTGAAGCTGTAAACCATTTCTTTTTTTATTTTTTTTTTTTTTTTCCCTTAACTTCATGGAGACTTTCCCTAAAGGTTGTTACTCTTCTTTTATTGTTTTTGATCCCGAAAGTTCCTTAATGCTAATATGTTAAAGTTTTTAAGACCTATTAGTCTCATTGGAAGAATAAACTATTTTACAAGTTATGCTAAAATTTTGGCTAATCGTCTTTTAATGTGGTTAGATGATATTGTCATGAAGTTCATATGTTTTATAGCGAGAGACAAATCTTAGATGGTCTGTTCATATTAATTGATGTTATGCAATGGTGTTACACAAGAAAAAAACAGGCAGTCATTTTCATGGTCGATTTTGTGAAAGCTTTATGATTCCGGTTAGTAGGATTTTTCTGGACGAGGTTTTAAGTAAATTTTGGTTTGGTAATAAGTGGCGTAAGTGGATCCAAACTTGCCTTAACGCATCGAGAGGTTCCATTCTTGTAAATGGGAGTCCCACGGAGGAATTTTAGTTCTTCAAAGGTCTTAAACAAGGTGACATATATCTTCCTTCTTATTATATCTTATATGGAGAGTCTTCACTTGTGTTTAGCGGGTGGTAGAAGGGGCTGTTTCAAGGGAATTGAATTAAGCCCTTCTTTGAATAATATCTCATTTGTTCTTTCGCGGATGTCGCGTTGTTCGTTGGTCAGATGGTGCGACAGATAATATTGATACTCTTATGTATGTCTTGGAATGTTTTCATATGCTCTCCGGTCTTAGGATTTACATAGCAAAAGTAAGATTATGGGCGTTCACGTGGAGGATTCGAAGGCATAGCATGCGGCATCTAAGCTTGGTTGTCTTATCCTTAATACTCCTTTCTCATATCTAGGGACGAAAATTGGTGGTGTTATGTCGAGGGTTGAGGCGTGGAAGGAAGTTGTCGACAAGGTAACATCTAGATTATCTAAATGGAAAATGAAATCTTTGTCCATAGGGGGGAGATTAACTCTACTTAAGTCGGTTCTTGGATCGATTCCTATTTATCATATGTCGATATATAGAGTTCCTAAGCGCGTTCTCCTTGTGCTTGAATCCATTCGTAGTCATTTCTTTAACGGTCATGACTCTAATAGTAAAAAGGCTTCTTGGGTTAAATGGAGTAGTGTGATCACTTCTAAGGAGAAGGGAGGCCTCGGTGTTGCTAGTCTTTACGCTCTTAATAGGGCTCTTATGCTTAAATGGGTGTGGAGATTCTTTTCTAATAAGGATTCGTTTTGGGCGAGAGTTATTAAGGCTATCTATGGTGAAGATGGTAGTATGGGTAAGGTTGCGTGTTCTGGTATTCGGTCTTGTTGGATGAATATTGTCAATGAAGTTAACGTCCTTAAGGAGCAAGGAATCAATCTTTTCGAGTTTATGAAACAGAAAATGGGTGATGGGGCCAACACATGTTTCTGGGAGGATAATTGGGCTGAAGGAGGTATTCTGAAAAATAAATTTCCGAGGGTGTATGCTTTGGAAAAGAATAAACAGGTTATGGTTAGCGTCAAGATGAAGGACCCTAGCTTGGACCACTCTATGCGTCGCAAGGTTAGGGGTGGAGCTGAACAATCTCAGCTTAACGCGCTGTCTGAATTGCTCGAAAAAGTAAATCTTGTTCCGCAAGCTGATAGACATATTTGGTCTCTTGATAGTTCGGAAGTTTACACAGTGGCCTCTATGCGGAAGCTGTTAGATGATCATCGATCCTCGCTAGTGTCTTCTACAACTCGTTGGGTAAAATATGTGCCAATTAAAGTGAATGTGTTTGCTTGGAAAGTCAAGATGAATGCTCTTCCGACAAGGTTCAACATCTCTAGGCGGGGAATAGATATTGAATCCATTTTATGTCCATTATGTGATAGTGGGGCTGAATCTTCTAACCATTTGTTTTTCAATTGCACCGTAGCCCGGCATATTTTCAGCAAGATAGTGCGGTGGTGGGATGTCGTCTACAAGGAAGTGAATTCATACGCGGAATGGTTGAGTTGGTTGTTGTCATTGCGTCTTACATCTAAGTTGAAAATGATGCTCGAAGGTGTTTTTTATGTGATGTGGTGGTACCTCTGGACGTTCCGTAACAAGTTTCTCTTCGACAAAAAACTTCCTGTTAAGGCGTTGATATTTGACGAAATTGTATCCATTTCTTTTAATTGGTGTAGGTTCAGATGTAAAGCCTCGTTCAGTTGGGATGCTTGGCTAAAAAATCCTTGTCTAATTGTTTTGTAATTCTAGCTCCTTGCTAGTTTTCGTAATAAAATCTTCGTTAAAAAAAATACATAGTTAAAGCATGATAATATGCAACATCTGCTTATCTTGGCTAGTAATAAATCATATATGATGTAAATTATCATATTTGATAAATCATATATGATATACATCATCGCATCTACAATTACCTGCAATTAGATAAATCTAATACCACAAAAAAGTAACAAAAATTTAACTACAAAAAAAGTCAATACATGAGCATTGTCTAACAATTTGTGGATCTTATAACCAGATCTCTAAATGTAAACATAGGCACCTTCATCAGAATTAGAACAAAATGACTACATATCAAATACGTGTCTAATGAATAAAGTGTCTAATGAACAAAGTGTCTAATGAATAAAGTTTGCGTCTCAGAACAAAGTCTAATGAACAAAGTGTTTTGTTTTGATGCAGCATAACCTACATATATATGAGCCTAGTTTTTTCAACTAACATATATGATTAATGCATAATTTCTAACTTTTATTGGCAAGGTGTATGCTTTCTGCTTTGCCGAAGGCAAAGTGTCTATCATATATGATATATAATGAGAGTTATCTACAAGTTTTTTCTTTAATATATCATATATGATAATGTTTGTAAGTTTTTACACCTTTTTCATTTAGTTTATCATATATGATAATGTATATCATATATGATTTATCATATATGATAATTTACATCATATATGATTTATTACTAGGCAACCACACTCCATCTGTTTAACCTATGCTAGTTCTTTCTGCTTCACTTCATGATAATTTTTCTTACATGTTCTCTCCAGGCTTTGTAAATTTCCATTGTCTTAGTGAAACTAACTTGTTTAATCCTTTTCAAAGGGAGTTCGCCTAATTTCCAATCACACATCAAAATCTTACGGCTTCTCTAATAGCTTAGCCGTGTTCTAATACTATTACTCAACTTGCTTCTAGTTTTATTTCTTCTCTAAAGTCACATTATCATCAACGAATCGTTTTCTATAATAATTTTTTTCCTGAAGGTATAGCTAAAACCTAACTTTTAAACTCACATTTTTTCAATATAAATGACTAGCATATTAACTTCAATAAAAATGACGATATATCCATCAAAAGTTCTATTAAGACCAGTGAATGCAAAATAACTGTAAAATATGTAGTTAATATATGTGTTTATACCTTTATGCTTTCTTTTAATCGTTCTTTTTGAAGTTTTTTTGCTCGAACCTTAACCGTCATTTTTTGCCTTCATTTCTGATGTTATTTCAGCTTTTGATTTTGATCTTTTAGTGCTGTTTTAATCGATTTATATTTGTTGTGTGTGTATTTTTAGTGTGTTGTGTTTTACTGTGTGTTTTAGAGTGAGAAATGATCAGCGTTGTGTGTGTAATCGTGCCTGGGCGGTGTGGTAGGTGTAGTCGTGAAATGACTGAAACACCCTTCCACCCTTTTTTTCTTTTTATTAAATTATTTGTTTTGATCTTGGCCATTGATCTTGATTGGATGGGTGGTTGGGATCGGTCCCCCCATATCCAAGGAAGGGTGGGTATCCAAAATAACTCTCCTCTTATTAATTTACATTGAACATAAACATATTTAATTAAAGTAATTCTTAACATCAACTCTTGACTTCAATAGTAATTCCAAGTTAAACAAGATTACTTTATTATTTGGGACATTCCAAGAGCACATAAACCTTTTACTCGAAGTAGTCTTTAAATCAAGATTACTTTATTATTTTGGACATTCTAAAAACACATAAACATTTTACCTAAAGTAGTCTTTAATTCATATCTCAACATATTTTCTTTTACCTTACGGTCAAGAGAAACATTTAATCATATTGTAAGTGTCATGTGTTGTCCTTTGCACACAATAAAGATTTCTCCCACTTGTGCATGGCACAACATCAAACATATAGTCAAACAACACGACATTTGTTTGGTTATATGGACAATATGATAGTGTCACGGATATTAGCGTTACAAGTAGATATAGAACCACTTTGTTTAATAAGAAATAGTGCACGACTATCCTTAAAACCATTAGTGTGTATAGTTGGAAAACTATATACTATCTCAAGACAAGCGAGAAATAATCTGGGTTACTATCAAGATAATAAACCTTGTAGCTCCTATTGAATTAGACAACATTACATTAATGTCTTGTTCAGAAATAAATCACGATGCTCCCACTGGATTTGACAACATTGTAAGTGTTACATAACCAGTAAAAACAAATAGTGATCTATTTATTTTCCAACTTTCTTTGAAATCTTAATTAGTAGCAATGTACTTGGATTTCAAAATTTCTACTATGTAGATGAGGGACTATCCATCAATGCTATTTATTAACTTGAAAATTAGGCATGTAATTTCCTCCTTAATTTTGATTAAGACAAACAACTAGATACTTATCCTAGTTTGCCTTTACCAATTTTGCGATAGTATTGGTATTTCCTAATCAAGAACTCATAAAGCATCTTACATTAAGATGTTATCATTTGATAGCTTTAAGAACATATTCTCTAGTTATCTATATGTCTTATATGCAATCTACTTAACATTTAAGTTTTCTATGAGTTTGATTACATTAAGACAATTCCTACGTTCCTACTATAACTTTTTGGAGCAAGAAAGATGATAGGAATGAGTCTCCTTGTTCCTTACAAGGAAAGGAGTCTCGGTTTGACTTCTTCAAGGAAGAAACAAACCATCGTTTACGGTTTTATCGTTGCATTAATACTATTAATAGAATCACAACATTTAATTTTAGTATTTTTGATAATGTTCCTAATAGAAAATTAACTACCCATGTTTAAACTTT